>CABEEJ010006678.1:12850-37676 GCA_901482245.1 Timema douglasi | reverse complement strand
TTTCTTTAAATCCGGCCTTGGGCGTAGCCTAGGCAAACTATCCTGCAGTCATGTGAGGAGGTATAGCATACCGCGTGGGCTGAGCCGGTGAGTTGCTACCTTACAATCTCGACGGAGTGTACATATTCACCAAATCATGATCTGAAGTCAAAGCTTTCACAACAAACATGTTGGGTTTTAATTACATTTTCCTTTGCGCATTTTTACATTATTGAAATAAGAACTTATGAAAATAACCTTCTAGATAATTAATTTTTTGTGGAAATGTCATCATTTAAGAATGCTTTACAAATGAGAGGTTCTATAAGGCTGGTTTCTCTTCATAAATAAAGATGATGAACCTGGCGAGATGAGTGTGGATGATGACGTAATATACTATATTTGATTGTGTTCATGCACATGTGTTTACAAAATAAAAAGTCTTAAAATATATATTTATTTAACATTTAGTTATTATTTATTTATGGTGACCAGTTATCAGATACAAGGATCCCGAGGGGGTATTGTGTCCATGGTCCTGATAACTAGGCTCAAGTTAGGCCTAAGATTCTACTGGCACTACATAATCATCATCATTATCATCCCATCGGGCCGAAGTAATCGCACATACATGGTGCCCCAAACTCTCAAGATGGTTACATATCCGGCATTGTAAGTATAAGACCTGGAATGTGACCAACAAATCGGGGGCATGGTCTAAAAATAGATTTGAAAAATAAAATACCCCATGTTGTTACTATAAAACATCAATGTCTAACAAACAATATGTGTTTATCTCATTAATCTTACATAGCTGATTGAGACATCGTTATTTTTCAGTAGTTGTCCATCTCTACTGGCTCGCATCCACAAGAGTTTGACCAATGTAGTTCAGTGTGTGACGTCACAGTGCTAGGAGGAGGCTAGTAAACAAGGTGGCCGCATTTCCGACTTTCACTAGGACCAGCAGCATGACAACATTTACCGAAATCAATTATGGCTGGAGGGTATTGGTTGGGCAAGCCTTTTTTAGGCTTGGTAAAAATGTCACTTAACCACTTAGCAATAATATATATTATAACGACACTTAAATTCCGTGGGGGAAAGCATTAACATGATATGAACAAAATAAGATGTGTGTCACATGTCATAATATGAGCTAAAACAACATAATATAAACATTTTACAGAATCTTCCTTAAAATATGAGTGACGAATGACCCTGAGCTCTGGACGAGTTCTAGATAGCTCAGTGGTTAGAGAGAATTGGCATACTAGCCCCAAGGTCCCGGATTCGATTCCCGTGTCCAGGTGTAATTTTTCAATTCAAGGAATATTTTACGAATAGTTTTGCTCGATTTTCTCTAGGAATTTACACATAATCTTTTTACAGGGGATAGAAACCATCTTAAAATAAACTTATCAAGAGAAATGGAAATCGATAAGAGGTAGCATATCATGTTATGGTTTAACTTCACTGAATTAAAATAGCATTTTATTAAAAGTAATCTCTAGACCCATTCTGCACTTGGTGACTAGTGAAGCATCCCAGAAGGCTGCGTTGATAGGGGTTTTCCGCATGTGTTTCTAATTTTGGTTTTCCAAACATATATCAATGCCAATGCGGATACGTTTCCTCTAATTTACCCTCCTCCAACCTCTACTTTATTTAAATCGTTGGTGGTTATTGTGTTAATGCAAAACTTAGTAAAATTTTATTTATTATTTAGCACCGCGTCTCACTACCCGTTCGGGTTATACGCTTTAAGTACTAATTACGCTAATGGATTAGGAATTGGGAAGGTTGAATTAGTGGAAGTGAACCAGCATTTGCGTTGAGGGATAGTGGGAAACCATTTAGGAAAAACCACACCCAGTTTTCCCGACCGAGATTCAAACCTCGATCTCCCCGTCCTCAGCAGTCGAGCTCAACACGACTAGCACGTTATCCAACTATGCCAACGAGGCGGGTAACTTATTAAAAACATCAACTGTATCAAAACCTTAAAAAAAAATCGTAAATATATTCAGGTAGGGGTGTTGCATCCCTAAACCAGAAGGAGATATTCATTTTGGGAGCTCATTTATTAAAAATGGGTGCGTTTCCTTTACACGTGTTGTTTTTTATGCAACACTTTAGAGCATTAATTTAGTATTTATTTAATAAAGAAGAGTAGAGTTCAATTAGTTTTTTACAAGTATATATACACTATTTAAATCAATATTATATTATATTATTGCTTAAAGTAAAATAATCTTACCATTAAATAAAAACGGTAGGAACTATTTTTCCATAGCATCCAATACGTTTATTTCTAAAAATATATTTAAGTGCTTATTACAGAAAGTTTTCATCAAACAAGTATATATTGAGTAGAAACTTATATTTTCAATGTTACAATATATGGACAACGGGTAATCACGCTGGATGGGAGGGGTGTGGAGTATCACCCCATACCCCTCCTCACCACCCCTCCACTCCAATGTTGGGGGACAAAAAAAACTTAAAAATAGGAAATTCTAGAACTACTCTGTACCACAGTTATTTTGATTTTGAAAGTTCTTTACCATAGGCTTTTACAGACAAATTTTAAATTTACCTACTACCAATCCCTACTCTTCCAAAGTTATTTCATAGCTCATAAAACATTGAAAGGAAATACTTTTTGTAGTAAATTGTATTATGTGTAGAACGCTTAGTTAATCAAGTTGGCTAGCAGCGCCTCTGTCACTGCCTACTAGTTTCAAGGCTACTACAAACCTTCTAGACACTTATGTTTTAAGTTAATTCCTTGATAAAGCCTGGGCCTGGATTCACTAACGAGTGCAATTCTAATCCAGCGCAAGTCTAGGAATGGTGCAACTTTGCGCCCAAGATACTCCCCAAGAAGCGCCTTATTATTTGCTCCATTTCCGTATTCTCTAAACAAGGCGTAAACTAGAGGCAGGAATAGGGTGACGTCACCATAAACGTCATCAATTGCGCTCTTTTCGACCAATCCTTGTGAATAATTTACTTCCAAAGTCAAGGTTACTTAATTTTAAATCTCTAGTTAAAATGACAGTAAATACAAAGATTTCTAAACGTTTGGCTTATAAACCGGCAATAAAATTAGAAACTGGGGTGCTGTACAAAAACAATATTAGTACATTATTTAGTATTTATTTATATTATGAGTTTAAAGCTTAAGTTCCATTAATAAAACATTTATAGAAACTTATTTTAAAGACTAACCACCATATTTAGTGACGAGATGTCTTTGGACTTGGAGGAATAGAAAACTCTTTTGATCTAGACGAAGATTACACAGTTCTTAGTTTTGTTTTGTAATAATGCAAGAAATGCCATTGCTTTTTTTGAAAGTAAAAATTCAACAGTAAAAGGTAAGTGATTGCTTTGTTACCACTATCTAAAGTGAAACAAATATGGTGCTTGACAGACGTAAGTTATATTATTTATTTATTATTAATTGGAGTACAGTTAGGTAACTAATTGTATTTTAAGCCATTGGGATAATATGGCGCCATCTAAATTTATTGAAGCGACAATCATGATTATAATACTTGCGCCTACTCTTGAGTGGTGGCAAATAAAGGCGCAACTCTGGTCCCAAATTGCGCCTGATTCTTTTAGTGAATAAGGATTTGGGCACATATTTCAAACTCTCATTGCGAAACTATTTGCTCCCGTTAGTGAATCCAGGACCTGGAGTTTTTACGAACTGAAACTTACGAGTTTTCCTACACGCAATGATGGTAAATCTCAAAACAAATAACACTTGTAACTTGAAAAATCATTAATTAAAAGGTAATTTTAAAAATTAAGTTGCCTAAATCCTCTAATAAAGGCACAATTATAGCTTAAAATGTTTCTATTTTTCTGGGGGAGAACCCCCTGTCCCCTTATCAATTCCAAAACACCCCTATGGCCCCCAGTACACTCAACGTTTCTTTTGTACTATTCTTGGTCTCCTGGAATTTCTCTAGTTTTAGAACGCCTAGAGATGGGAAATTCCCCATTCCCCCATAATAATTTTATAAAATATATTTCATGCAGCGCCCCTACATGTACATCTTCGATTTGTTATGTTTTGTAACCCATCTCGGTGGAGTATTTAGCTAACGCGATTGTTTTGTGTTGAGCTAGATTGCCCAGGACGGGGAGATTGAGGTTAGAATCTCACTGGGGTGAACTGGGGGGGGGGTCCCTAGATGGATNGGGGGTCCCTAGATGGATTTCCACTCTCCCTCCATGTCAATGCTGTTTCATTTCCTCTATATTCAACCTTTACAATTCCTAGCCTATAAACATAATTAGTACTTAAGCGTGTAACCCGAAAGCGGTGCTAAGTATTATTATGTTTTTTAAATGTGTTTTAAGAATAAAAAACTTAGACAGCCTATTTTACATTTGCATTAGTGAAATATAGATGAAGAAAGTAGCGCTTGAGATGTACCAACATTTGCATGCAAGGAGATTGGAAAACAGTTTTGAGACATAATAATACACTCAGTAAACTGGACCCGTATATGGAACCCTACCTGTCAATTACCATCAAACCAGACCTCCCTAGGTTGACACCTTAGCCCACCCACTTGCACGTCTACGCGGGTAATCACTGGAGTTATCTTTTGTTATGTACGCGTTAATAGGTGAAAATTTATCTAATTGGTGAATCATGCGTCCTTAAATCCCTAATTTTGGAAAATATAAAGCACTGTATAAGTTAGTATCCCCCTCTAAATCTTTCAATTAATAAAATCATAATATGAGTATATGTTAATGAATTAAATTTGATCGAGTCATTAAAATCTAATTACAGATTAAGACTAATACATTTCTACTAAACACAAATCCGAAACCAAACCAATACTAGATAATGTTTGTCTCAGTCACAACATTTTTCTATAAGAATGTCGAGAGAAGCCATGTCAATAATTTGATGTAATGGGATGATGGGACACTCTGTATAGTGGCGGAGTCAGTCCTCCTCCTCCGTGGGTCGGATCACTACGTCGTTGATCTGACAGTGCAGGGGTGTGGACAGCACATACTCCACCGTGTTGGCGATATCCACCCCACTGAGAGGCTCGTTTATGAGGGGAGACACCCCTGTATTCATACTCCTGCTGTCCACCACGCTGGGGATGATCTGCGTTATCCTTATGGGCAATCTAGACAAGGTGTGAGAATTCTGGTGTGTGGGGGTGGTCCTTTATAGACGGGGCTGCTCTTTATTACAACAATGCTACTGGACACTGCTCACTTGGGGAGGAGATTAGGATGCGTTTTTACACCTCCAACATGGTGATATCAGAGTATTTGTATACAATAATACTGCTGGCTATATTACCCACTTTAGGATGGAGTCTGAATTTAAATACCTTTAACATGGATCCTAAAAGAGTAGGATACTTGTCTAATATATTGCTACTTTCCATTATTCACTGGTTGCCGATGAAACCCTGCCAAAAGACCTCCGACATGGAGGTGTCAGAACAATTACCTAAAACTGTGCTGATTGCAATCATTCACTCGAGAGTGGCAATAGCCTGCCGTAAGACCTCCAACATGGAGGTGTCAGAACAATTAACAAAAACCGTGCTGATTGCTATCATGGGTGAAAATAGCCTGACATAAGACCTCCAACATGGAGGTGTCAGAACAATTATATTAAACATTGTTGCTCGACATAGCTCACTCATGGACGATGAGCGCGTGTCTGAAAGCCTCCACCATGGCGTTGTACGAGTACTTGGTGACGCTGTACACATGCATACTCTCCCTGGGGTCGATGTGTATCCCAGACATGTGACCCAGGAGGACGATGTGACCCTCTTCGACCCCTCTCTCGTCGATGGAGCGCACAGTCTCCACCGTGCACAGCGCGGGGGACACCACGTTGCTGTTGATGACTTTCCGCCACATCTTCATATCGCAGTTTACAGCGCCTGCGCACAACGACTGTCTCGTTGGTGGGTTTAAGGTGGGTTGGAGGAGAACGCAATATAATGTCCGTATTTCGGTTGTTTTTTTATGACAAAAACTTATTTTGGCCAAAATAAATAAATAAATTCTCCGGTATTTACGTTTAGTTCTTTAATATTTTTCATGAGCATCATCGCATTAAAACAAATAATTTTTAAATTAAGAGAAAAGGTCCTTTATAAATTAGGAAAAGTCTATGAAAAATAGCCAATAACTGAGAAGATTACAATGTGTATACAACTTAATATATCTACTGAAGCAATGATTTATTTATTTTGACCAAAAAAGTATTTTGTCATAAAAAAAGAAATATACGAGCCGTAACTCATCTTCCATTCTATTCCGCCTTGGTAGCGGGGAGGTTGAGGAAACAATGGGTGTTTTTTTTTTACATGACTAGGCTTTTGTTTACTACACACATATATACATATAAGGGTGTGTAAGAAAAAATCCAGAACCAATACACTTTTTTCACACATTTCACAATTCATTCGAGCTATAATCATATATATTGTACTATGTAATTACGATAATATGATAGGGATGGTGAAAGTTGAATTTAAAGTAAGTGTACCCACATTTGTGTGAAGCTAGACAGGAAAACTATCTAGGAAAATACAACCTCAGTACATCCGACAGGAAACTCAACCCTGATCTCCCCATCATCGGTAGTCCAGTCTATTGGAAAAGTGACGCCTTTGATCATTCGACCATCAAAGCGGGTGAAAGATATTATTGACACCTTTAAAACCATATTAATAAGTTTACTATTGTAAAATTAGATCAACGATCATAATTATATATATATATATATATATGTGTGTGTTCTAAAAAAACTCATATCGTGTTCTTCCTGTAAAATGTAGTATTAGGGAAGGCCTATTTTACATAAAACAACGAACATGATTTATTTACTTAAAAATACTCAAATAATTTGGATAAGACTCCATGCGTTTAAATAGAGGATGATACATTTAAAAAATGTGTTCCGGACGGATATTCTAACTTTGTTTACCCAAAATCTGCCTAAAGAACATTTTTTAGACATCTCCTACCAGCTAATCAGTAAGTAAACGTAACTTTCTTACCTATATTACCAGCAGTGAGGGGACGTACCCACCTAAGCTGTTCCTGGGGAAATACTCGGCACAGCACACCATGACGTCGACCCCTCCGAGCTGTTCCTTGATGTGCCTGAACATATCCAGGACATGGTCGTCAATCGTCAGGTCACAGCTGTACGCCACGATCTTCCCCGCACCGTGCTTTCTCTCCCACTCCTTCCGGATCTCTTGAATCGGCTCTAAGTGGATGTCGCAGCCCACGACCTGCACGGGGTCTAGCTCTTTGAAAGACGATCATGTCTAAAGTCCCATCTACAGGTCCTTTTTTTTAGCTCCCTTGTTTGCCTTGAACTACTCGCTCTGAATGTCAGAAACGACTTTCAAAGGGGGTAGGCGGCTTGTTTATGCCTAAAGTACCAATCTGTAGTCACAGATCATAACCTCTATTTCTAGAAGTGTAAATTGGTTGTGAAGGGAAAATGGAGTTGGAGGGTGAAGGTTTGTATGTTGGGAGCGACAGTGTTAGTATGAAGTTGCTAATTCGGTCCATCGTACACTGTGATGGAAACACAAGCGCAGTTAGGCCCGAAGTGAGTTGGTGTAGTGAGTAAGTAAGATCTAGACAAGCTGAAAGAAAATACATAAAATTAAATTAGACACTAAGCGAACATGTCTTTGATGAAAGTGCAGGTGTGAAGAAAAATGATTCTAGCTTATGGGGAAGTGTGGGGATGAGAACCCAAGGATTTGACAATGCTGAGGAACAGGAGGGGTTAGTAGGAAAGGGTTGATTGGGAAGGTGTGCAGGTGTTTTGTTCATTTGAGCCGGGGTTTCTTGTATTTCCTTGGCTCTCGGGGTTTGTACTGGCCGAGTCTTCTAACTATGGCGTTGTATTCTACCTCGCGGGCTTATTTGTAGAATTTTCCGCCTCGCTGCCGGAAGATTTCTTGTAGAGTCGCACTACCGGTGGTAGCGTTTATGTGTGCATTGTTAGTTTGGGTGTTCACACCTAAGATAAACCTATAGTACTTTGTTTTGCACTACTTGTAGAGTATCTAGCACTGAATCGGAAGCATACCCCCACGCCTCACATCCGTATACCAGAATAGGATGTACTAAGCTTTTGTACAGCAGCAGCTTGATGTTGTTCTCCAGCACTGGACTCTTGAACAGGCCGTAATTTGCAATGAAAGACCCCATTGCCTTTTTCCTTGATGTAGACTACGTGCTCCTTCCATGTGAGTTTGGAATCTAACATCACCCCGAGGTATTTCATTGACTTCTTGTAGGGGATAGCCTCCTTCAACATTACAAGCTGGGCCGGGGCTTGGGTTCTCCTCCTCGTAATTATTATGGCTGTCGATTTCTCTGAGTTAACCTTTATCCTCCATTTTTCCAGCCAACTGCTAAACTCGTCCAGGTACCGCTGCATGCGGAGATGAGCGTACTTCACGTTCCTGTTGGCAATGTGGAACAGAGTATTATCTGCGAAGAGCCGAGTCTTAATAATTGGGTCCGTGGGGATGTCAGCAACATACACAGTGTATAGGAATGGTGAGAGTGCCAACCCCTGCGGCACCCCCACCCTGATACTACGAAGAGGCCGACCTTTTACCTTCTATCTTGACTTGAAAGTGTCGTCTATTTAGGAAACTCTTGATTAGATGTACATAAACACTTGGGAAATTGGCCTGGATAAATTTGTTAATAAAGCCGGCGTGCCAGACCTTATCAAACGCCTTTTCTACATCCATGAGTATAGCTAGCGTTATTTCCCCTTGATTAAAGCTTTCTGTCGTGTCCTCCACTAAGCTCAGGACTAGGTGTACCGTTGAATGACGGTTCCGAAATCCAAATTGGATGTCGGGGATAATTATATGCTCTCTGCCGAAGGCTTTCAATCGCTGCAGAATGATTTTCTCAAATAGTTTTCCTACACTGCTAAGAAGACTGTTCTGCGGGAATTTGCAGTCTTTTCCTGGTTTGGGCAATGAAACGATGTCAGCAACCTTCCACGCTTCCGGGAAGTAACCTGCCAGTAATGCCGCTGAAAACATTCTTGTTAAGAGCTGGATTACACATTCCGGAACGTGTCGCAACATCTCGTTCGAGACCCTGTCGTAACTTGCCGATTTCCGTAGCTTCAGCTTTTCCACCTGGCGGGTGACTTCATTTCTGGTTATAAGAGGCGGTAGCTCTATAACAGGATCTGATAGGTATACCCCAACCGCTCTATTTACTGTCCTGGTAAACTCTTCATCTTGGGGCTCTGAGTTAGCCTTGAACTGGTGTTCAAGAGATTTCGCAATGGCCTTTGCCTTGGCCTCGCCCCAGAATTTCAACCCACTCTTTCCGTGGATTACCATGGTCCCTGCCTTTCCTTTCGTACCTTTGAGCTGTCTCGTCACCTTCCACACGTTGGCATCCCCAGACAAAGTCTTCGCTACATACTCATTCCAGTTGGTGATCTTCAGAGCTTTAGCCTTTCTACGTACAAGGGCTCTTAGCCTACTGACTCTGCACGATGCCTCGGATCCTGGTGCTACTGCCATTCTCTGCGCGCTTATCTCTTCAGGGCTATCAAGTAGCTCAGCTCCGAGTCATCCCTCTTCAACAAAACCGGCGGCGTCTCGAATACAGTTATCTCTCTGTATGCCTCGAGTAATGTGGCTGTCAGAATAGTGATGGAACTGTCCACTTATTCCAGGGAGTTTACCTCCATGCTCAACGGTACTAGGTCTGTCAATACCCACCGATACTAGTCCAAGTCATTCCTGGGGATCTTCCTCCTAAGGTACGATAATCTTGGGTTTGTCTTCAGGGCTATCCTTCCAAAGACCGAGAAGTGGTCGGAGTCAAGTTCGTTTAAGGGTTCGAGTTCTTCCGGAAGCTTATCAAGATCCGTCAGGACAACATCCAGAACATCGGGAAGATTCCTGTAGTTGGATGGGTAGAACGTCGGCTCGTTAGTCACCAGGGCTGTCTAGTTCTTGATTGCTGCCTGGCCAGCCAGTGGCTGACCTGCCTGATTGGACGCGCGACTGTCCCAACTCGTATGCTTACAGTTAAGATCTCCCGCTACGAGGAAATCCTTTTTTACGTGAGCCTGTCTAGGTCATCGATGGTGAATGGGACCGTAGGGATTCTGTAGAGAGCGGTAAACACTATCTGTTTCCACCATGTGGGAATAGCTATCGAAGTGGATTCAATATAGTCCATAGCCGGTAAAGTCGTTTGATATTGTACAAGATTACTGCGCACCAACACGGCAGTGCCCCCTCCCCGGCCAGCTGTCCTATCGTTTCGATAAACTCGTATCCGTAGAACCGCATCTTCTTCTGTTCCGATAGGTGGGTCTCACAGATCAGTGCTACGTTGACTCCATACGTCCCCAGTAATTGTCGAAACTCGTGTTCTTGTTGGGCTATGCCATTAGCGTTCCAAAACAGTATGTTTAATGACTCTCCTACACCTCTTCCCTGAACAGTTGCCATCGCAGAAAAATTCTGTTGCATCTTCCAGAAGAAGCATCACTTTTGTTGTCTTGTCAGGAGCATTCTTCAACCGTACGAGGTAATTCCTAAGGAGTTACGGTAAGCCCACCACGTTGATTTCCTTGAGAATTTGCAGAAGGTCTTTCAAGTCTGAGGATTCATCCGTGGAACGGTCTTCTTGTTTGTCCTTCTTGGCAAGCTTCTTGATGACCCCACTGTAAGATGGTTGAATCAATCTCATATTTCCTGCTGATGTTGTTTGCCAGCCGAAGATTGCTGGCCAGTTGCGGGTTTGCAATTCCCAGCCAAGTGGGAAGAAGGGCCAGCCACTTTACTTTCTCCCTCTTTTTTCTTTTCTGACACCTGGTTTTTCTTCTCCAGCTCTCGTAGATAAATAGGGTAGTTGCGGTAATTTGCTGCGTGCTGTGCCTTATAGTTCACGCATTGTGCTGGCGTTATTTTCTCTTTTTTCTGGCACTCTACCGTCAGGTGCTCTCCTAGACACTTGATGCAGCGTAGTTTTTGGGCACAGTAGTTCTTAGAGTGTCCAAAATGTTGGCACGATGGCACTGTAGAATTGTATTCTGTGAAGCACGATACTCCTCAATCTTGACTACAGTATGATTGATGACCGGTACCTTAAAGACCTCATCCACCCATTCTGTCCTCGCCAAGGTGCATACAAATATCGGTAGGGGTCTCGGTGTTGCTGATTGTGGAGATGATTTCGAGTATAACTGTTTCACATCAGTCGGAGTGAATACCCTGTCCTCCAGTTCCGCCTTTATGTCTGAGCAGGGCATACTTACGTGAAGGCCCTTTATGACAGCCTTAAAGGGCTTGTCCTTGGGAAGTACACATGTAAAGTGTTCTAACGTGTTTTGTTTGAGTAGCTTTAACAGGGCGGAGTAATCCCTGAAGGAGGTCGTGACCACCTTAATCCCTTGTTCAATACAGTACACCTTGTAATCGTCTTGGAAGCCGCAGTTTAGGAGATTTATAACATTGTTGTATTGTGTCGCGTTAGTTACGACCACCGGAGGGGTCTTTATACGCCGCGGGGTGGAACTTTCCTTCATGCATCCATTTGGTTGCCCCGTTTGACTGGTCGCTGTTTCATCCTGTAGGCTAGACAAGCTAGCAAACTTATTATTCACTTTTATAGCCTTCGACTGCGGAACTTCCTGTCCCGGCCTAGTCCTGAGCTTCCGCTTGAGTCCAGAGTCTGGCTCAAAGGTTTTATCGGTTTCCATTGGTAGTTTTGGATTAGTGTTGAATGGACCCCCTTCCTGGCCTTGGTCCTCCATGTCTTCATCGTCCGTTCCTTCAACGTCTACATCCGAGTTGGAGGCCATTCCCTCCTCTTGACGCGTACCTTGCGGTATACCACAGTACCCAACTTCAGTCTGCACGGAATATATCACAAAATAAACTCGTTGATTACGTTGCACTGTACTGACGCGTTATGTAAAAGCATGGTCGTTGTAAACCTCGTTGTCGTTCACGCACTGAACTCATTCGTGAATGCACTGCCGTGGACTCGTCGTTGAACTTAGCTACATATCCTTAAGCCCTTAATGGGATTTATAAATGGAAATCACGTCCACAAAGTCCGTGTCCGTAGTCACGTGATTATGCTGGCCAACCAATGATAACGTTGGAAAAATTGACCAATTAAACTCTTCGAAAGGAAATTTTCTAGCGCTAGGCGCAAGTAGACTTCAACTGTGAAGCAGACGATATCCCAGCTGAACAATTATTAACAAAAGTAACTACACAACATATTTTGATAAAACTTTCAGGCTAAATTTGAAAGATAGTTTAAGTGCAGTCACAAATAATATATTTAAAATATGTGCTAGTTCGCCATTGCAATGAAAATTCCATTGGTGTTTTCATTTATATGCGTGTGCACGCTTAATTTGCTGTGATTGGTAGTCCTTAGAAAGTTAAAGTTGAGTTAGGACATAGGAATTAAAGATAAGGACTCTGTAGATGGGGCAACATGTTGCATGCAACTAGGCGCAAGTGCTCCTCATAGTATTTGGGGAGCACGTTGCAACATTCTTGCCTCACAGTCCCTTGAGAATGTTTGAAGGTGGTGTCGTTAGGTTTTCCATGAAAACTTTTGTGTTGGTTTTTTTTCCATGATGGAGTTGGTTACGGAAAAAAACAATTAAATTTATCGATACTTATCAGAGAGATCCATTGTTGTGAACGTCATCACACACCGACTATAAAAATTGTGTTAAGCGTAGAGATGCGTTACAATTACTATGTGAAGCGTACGAAATGGATTATAGGGCTGTGTTGAACAAAATTAAGAGCCTTCATGCATACTTTCACCGGGAATATTTTATCATTAAGAAGAAAAGTAATAAAAGTGGTATGTTTGTTGATGAACTCACAATACTTCCGTTTCTTTCCACGCCGTAAAATGACGATAGCTGCAGTGATGCCAGTGACAAGTACTTCCCGCGACATCTCTAAGCACACTTACGCATAGAAAGAGAGGCAAAAGTGAAAACAGGTTGAGTTGCATGATGCAAGACGCACCTAAAGAGGCATGCCTCTGCACATATAATGCTGCATGAAATAAGGCTTAGGTTTAAACCTGCAGCTTGAAGAGGGGATGAGCAAACCATCGTGATATACATTTGGACATTCACCCCCAGTGCATAAAGAAGAGATTTGAACCTTGACAGTCTCGTCATCGGCAATCCAGTAAATTGCGAGACTGACACCTTATACCAAGGGATACGGGAGATATGTGAAGATTTGCCAAATGTACTGTTATAGTTCACAAGACTAGAGTGTTAGTTAACTACTTGCCTCAAGCAGTCGAATGATATAAGATGTCACTATCTTAATAGACTGGAATGCCAACGAGGGCGATAAAGGTTCGAAACACGGTCGGGTGTACTGAGCTTGTTTTTTTCCTAAAATATGGTCTTCCAATCTCCTTACACGCAAATGCGATTACACTTCCTCTAAATGCAACCTTCTTCATCCCAAACACATTAGCATAATTGGTACATATGCGTATGACACTAACGGGTAGTAAGACGCGGTGAAAACAAAATAAAATATCGGAACACATTAATTTTTCCCTACAGTAAAAAAAAAAGTTTTCAGACTGTAGGCTTAGTTTAATCATTGTGGTAGATGTTTTCCTATCGATGTTTAAGCTGTAACGTTATAAAAGAAACAATGAATTCGGTGGCCACGTGGTCTAACGCGCTACTTTTGCAGTAGGTTAGACTGGCGATGATGGGGAAGATCGAGGTTCAAATCTTGGCCATGTGTATTGAGGGTGGGTTTTTTTTTCAAAATGGCTTTACACTATCCCTCCACGCAAATTCAGGTACACTTGATAAAAATATAGCTTTCCTAATTCCTAAAACCATTAGCGTAATTAGTATATACGTCTATAACCCAAACGAGTAGTAAGACGTGGTACCAAAAATAAATAGGCTAATAAATAAAGTAATATAAAATAAACTATGCGTTTCCTTAGTATAGGCCTGATGAAATTAGATCACTTTTATTATGATTCTAGAATTCATGACCTTCCAAGAAAAATCACGTTTGCTTATATTTATTCCAAATCAACTATAATACATAGGTCCATGGATTGAGGGAAATATGCTATGAGAGCTATCAAGTGCTCTCTGCTCATTGGGTTTGTTGACATTTACCAATACAGACACGCATTCGATAGTTTGATCCTATGGGATGCCCACCTTCATCCCTCTCTGAGCCAACTTGACAGTCACGGCACTGCCGATGACGCCACTGGCACCTGTAACCAGAGCCACCTTGTCGAACCATCTGCCCATGGATGACAAGTGAGCCTTAACAGTTTCACAGCCAGGACCTATGTCAAGAACATTCGTCAAGTTCTTCTTTATGGTGGGATCTTGTTCGTTATATTTGCCGGAGGAAGTATCTTTAGCGTAACATCTACATATAATAGAGAAGGGCAATAATTGATTGTGCCGTTGGACATTCACATTAACTGATTTAGAAAAGGTGTTTATTGCGAAGTTTTTCAAACAAAACGAAAGAGGATATCTGCCTTGTTTAACAGCGAGTGACATGGTTGATTGCTGCACCTATTTAGGAGCCGCAGTAACCATGGTATTGAAATAATGAAATACTTGCAATAAAAGCACCAATATAATTGCATGAACAATACGGTAGTTGGTTCCTATGTAACGCACAACATTATTTGTTCCCAAATTAATAACAAGTCTCTGATTTCACTACTAATTAGATCCATAAAAAAAAGGTATATTACTAGTTAAATAAAGCCACTTTTTATCACACTTTACATAATTTTGTATTAAAGGCACACATTGGATTAAAAATTGATTTTCATAAAGTTTTCTTTGGATAAAACAAATCAAAAGTGATTATTAATATATCTATAACAAGTTAGAGAGATTTTTATTATGAATGAGCAAATTTAATCCGTTTTCAAACAATCGTGAGAAATTAAAATCTAAGCAAATATGACTAATTTTTTACACCACCCTGGTGGGGACGCCGATAACCTCCCTGAGAACTGGATAAACCCCCCGGTTTTCGTCTCGTCTCCACTGATAACAGAGGAACACTTATACTCCCCTCGACATTACAACTCCTTGACAAGCATCGTATCTTCCTCAGCCTCTAGCACAAGTGTTACCGCTCATCTCAGCTGCGACACCAGCAAGCTGACCGCGGAGGATTCAAACAGTTTACAAACTCCCCCTCAGATCATTCAGAATCTGCTATACAATATCATCGAAGACTACGAGAAAACAGAGGAACCGTCCAGCCAAACATGTTCAAAGAATAATGATGAATCGCACTTATCCTATGAAGAATTAGATAGGGATGTTACTCTCTCGAATTGTGAAACGATAGCAGGGGACTATTTGAACAGCATTCACTCTTCATGCTCCAGTCTGAGTACGAACTTGGACGAAGATAAAGCGGAGTTTGAAACAGAATACAAACACACCTCAACAAGTTATAATGAGAAAGTAAACATTTTACAAGAAAATGAAGATGATTATAAGAATATATATTTAAAATATTATGATTCAGATTCAAACGCTTCATCTTCTTTCTCACTTGTAGGTGAAGAGCTACTCCCTACGGATTATGACCAAAAAGAAACAATTCCAATTCATTCGTCAAAGTTAAATTTGAATAAAAGTTTGCCTATGCTGATTAAAATAAGCTATAGTGATTTGTGTCTTAATGAGAAAGTTTTGTCAATAGTTGATTCTGACAGGGAAAATTCTGCAGACTTTGCGTCCCATGTTGAAGAGTCAGTTGCCAGTTTCAGTGAAACGTCTTCAATCACAACGTCTTGTAAAGATGACTCATCCCAAGAATTAGAACCCTCAACTAGTGATGATCAAACACATTGTACAAACTATGATAATCTAGAGGTAGACAGTTTTGAAAACCACGATGATTCATTAGATGTGTTATCGTCATTTATACCATATCAGCCAACTGAAGATGTTTCGTTTGTGGCGCGAGACTTTCAAGATGCATCAATATCAAAATTTGACACCCAAACTATTATAAAATCCGTACTAGTAAATGAAGACAGTGTGAATGTAGATATAATACCAAATAAAGAGTATATTGACACTCAACACATCAATGAAGGATTATTAGATATCAACCAAACTAATGAACTGTTTGCTTGTAATGTCAATTCTTCTGAAAACTTGGTGGCCATCGATCAAACCCCTATGGAACCATATCTATCAGAGTTCCCGCAATTAAACGACCCTTCTTCATCACTAAATTGCCGCAAAGAAGAAGACATTCTTCCTACTCTTTCTTCTTCCTGTAAAGAACCTATTTTGATTGACAAATCCACCAATCGTGAGATTTGTCCTTCATCTCCACAATTTCATGAACAGTTAGCATTGAAAGATATCCCAAAGTTAAACGAATATTTTCTAGATCAGGTTCCAAGCATCCTGCCAATGCATCAACAAACATTTAATAATGTATCTTTAGTAAATTTGAATATTGATAAAGAATTGCCACTTAAAGATACTTCAAAAGATTATCCTAAAACTAATCACGAGTATGATATAAAAGCTTGTTCTATGCTTCTACCCCTTGACACACTATTACCAACATGTAATTTAGGTAAAGACGAAGATGATGTTCAGTTTGTAAGGGTACTGCAATCAGAAGATCAATCGTTCAACTCCAACGAACCCTTCTCCACGTGCCTTGAAGAATCTAATATAGGATTACCGATACATATTTCAAAAAACAAAGAAAAGATAAACTACCCAGAATATTATCAAGACTATCCTTCAAATGATAATGATACTTCTTCATTATCTGACTCCACCCAACCATATTTTGATCCAATTAGAGATGAACAAATACCTCAAATGAACGTCCTAATTCCTGAACAAATTAAAGAGTTACACCTTCCAAGATATCCTGACAAAGAACTTCTGCCAACTGCAACTAAAATTAACGAGAAAAATCATCTTGATAAAATATGTAGGTCGGATTTGAATTTTAATGGCATGAAACTCAACAAATATATAAAACGACCCAATGGAGATTCCAATATAGAAAGAGTTATTAAAACTGGTTTGGAGAGAAAGGCATTCCATCAAATAAGCTTTTTGCGTTGGATGTTAGATACTAGCTTTCAGTTGTTGAAAGAATTGTTTTTTTCTGCCGCTTTTCCTAGTAACCCATATTATTAATGCTTAAATCTGTTAAATACATTTTAGTCTATCCAAACAAAATCATCTCTAAGAATGTTACGTCAGCAATAAACCGAGCAGAAATGTAGGATTTATTTAAATGCATATAGAGTTTAACCTCTATTTGGAATGCACTTAGACCGGACACATAACAAATGTACACAGTTTCCGTCAAATAAATAAATTTTAAATTTATATTTCTGTATTACCTTTCATGATTACATCTAGGAAATTGCTCAGACACATGATTTTAAAATAATTCTTCAACTGTGTTTAGAAGTGTAACATAGTAATTATATTACAGCGTCAATAATTCGGACTGATTGATAATTGACCCACACTGGATTATCGATTTGTCCGAATTTTTGAAAATACGATAACTATACTGGCACCAAAAATAAAAACATTAGAATAAACGAGATACTTACGAGAACTCAGTGCTAAGTAGAATAATGTTCACGTCATTTCAACAAAGAGCCTACACTTTTTTTTGTTACTAAATATAACAAATTATGAAGGAATATAGGCCCTAATAAGGCAAAAATATATCAACGAAAAAAGTTTCCAATTTTTTAGTGTTTTTTAAGCGGCTATGTATCTGATAAGGATACCACTTTGGAAATTTCTTTAAATAACATGTTCTCTTGGTGATTCGGATTTTTGACGTCTGAATTATCGTTGCTCTACTGTATGTAGAATTATTTAATATAATTAATTTGTCATTGGCTTTGACTTAATTTATATATATATATATATGTAGAGAAATTACAAGCTCACATGGATAGTTGTGTATGGATGTAATACAAAGGAGAGACACATATAATCAAAAATATAAAATCACAGGATTTTGACCTGAGTTTTTTTCAAAGCGTAATACTATTCAAATGGTCTAGCCACATACCTAAACTAATGGGGTATAAAATAAATTTCTATAATTTTAATAGAAATTCACTCACATTTAAGTGGATGGAGAACGTAAAAACTTAGACTAGATTTGGATTAAATCAGACTAAATGGGGTTTGCTTCTTAGCCCACTTGGGCACCAATAAAAGAAAATGTATTACTCTAAAGGTGTAAAAAAAGTGAACTCTTAAAATTATCTTTCAATTTTATAGATTTGGATCAGGACCAACATTTGTGTATTGCCTCAAACTTATACTTTAATTTTAAAGTCAGAGTCATGGTTTAACTGCAGGTTGGAGTGGGATTTACACGTGTCCTTATGTTATGTAGCAGGAAGTAAAAGAAGTTGTGTACAGACCTTTAAAGAGCTGCATGAACCACTCTATTCGCTCAGAAAACCTTGAAAATGTTTTCAAAGTTGTCTTCTCTGTAAAATAACAATCATCTTACAAGAGCCAAGCAATAAGAAAATTGAATCCATAATATAATGAATTATATGCGCCATCTTATCTGGGCACAACAATGATCAAGAAAACGATACCTTCTCTTGTACTTTTCAAATCAAGAGAAGTATTGTATTCACACCAAAAAAAATCTCGAGATTATGAATATTTTTTTAACGTCTTATGTTAACACGAACCCAAAGAAGTGAATTTTTCAATTCTGTCTAACTGTCCTCGGCTACGAATCCTAAACGGTTTAATGTGTTTTGTTCAAACGTTTGGATTTCATAAGACTATACCTTTTTTATTATTTTTTTATTTTTACCCAAGGCCTTCAATTAAAGGTTGTTTACTGGTGATTAATTTTTTTTATTCCAAATTTTTCAAAAATGGCTTTAACGATTTTGTGTGGAATGCATATTTAGGGTTTGTTTGACATGGAAAATAATTAGTTTTGGGGAAAAAATTTGATGAAGTGTAGTTTACTGATGAATGATTTTTCAAAAACTTGAAATGTTTTGCAAAAATGATTTTTTTTTTTCTTAAATCGAGATATACTTTAAATTAAATGTACATAAATGATTATAGTAGTTTCAAAAGAAACCACTCTCTAAAGCAGATTGCGTTTCAATCTACTACCAAAAAAAGATAATAAGCATGGCGATTGGCAATTTAAGAATCAAAACAAACAACGAATTAAATTTAATAGAGTGAAATACAGATAAGTTATATATATATATATTTAAATTGTAAATACATAATCAACATCCAAAACTTTAGGAGCTGTGTAATCTGATTTAAATAAAGAAATTAAACTGTGAAGCTATCAACGGAATTCAGTATTTGAAAGAATGAGTCAACCGTTTATTAAATTAATATTATAAGTCAGTATTTTAGCAAAAATAACATTACCCTCCATAGTTTGATTTCACTCGAACTCTCCAATGGAATTCAACTGCAGTAGAAAACCATCATGAGAAATATTATATAAGCCACCATCCTCATAGGCATTGGACAAGGAGATAGTGTTTACACCCCCCGAATACCTCCCGTACGAAGTGACTACCCCTTCTAGTTCAAGAGGAACAGTTTATGGTCAGGGTTTGCTTCATAGCGACCATTAGCAAAGCTCAGGGACAGTACATCAAATATACACCTTGCTTTTCACATGGATATAGTTTTACGTTGCGTGTTCCAGGGGCAGTTAACTAGACAATATTTTTTACTGACACCAACAAGCAAGACATAAAATATTTTTATAGACACTTTCAAAAACCTTCAAAAATTAAATCAACTTTTAACAGATATTTAGATCATATCCCAATTTCCTTCAAAGACCTTCAAAAATTAAATCAACTTTTAACAGATATTTAGATCATATCCCCACTATTACATTAGGTTTTAGTAAGCCTATTTTTCACGTTTTGACACACAATTTAAACTAATAAAGTATTAATAGGAATTTTAAAAGAATTTTAGATTTAATTTATTTTTCCTTTGCTTAATTTAAAACTCTATAAAAATAACAATGTTACCTCTTAGATTCCCCATGCGAAGAACGGTTACACCAACTACAGTAGTTATGTATTTATCTGACAAATTTATGTAAGTTTACTAACAACTGTAACACCTTGAAGTTTCAAATTTTGCCACATTGATGCTTTATTCGTTTTCACTAGCGCCATCAATGGTTAAACACGGTGCCCATAAAAAAACTATGAGATATAACGTACTGATCTGTACGTGTACTTATTACTGTGTATGACTGCCCTGAAAGGTAACAATATTCCGTTATTATTAGCTACAACATAGTGGAACCAAATAGATACAGTTGGAATTATTGTATATTACATCTGCTCTATTAATCAAGTACTGTACATAAGAAGACTTTCAAATGAAGTGTTTTTTTTATTATGCAGCGTAATGTATAGTTTCAGTAATATTCACTGTAGTTGTAGTAAGGAGAAATATGAATTTATAATATAAGGAACGTACTTGGATGTTACAATTACTTAAATTGATTGGTACACTTCTTTGGTCAATTAAACAAGATAAAATAAGAAACATAACATGGAGATAATTTATTAAACAAAACCCCTAATCTATCATCAATTAAAACAGGTACAATAACATTTCTAAAAAATCATCATTGGAATTGTTACAATAGTAATGTTCTGAAATTATAAATTAGCAGATGACAAGGAAAGAATAAAAATCCGTTCTGATAAAATATTTTAAGTAGTAGCAGGTTATAGGATAAGCTGATAAGAAAAATGATTAGTGGAAATTGACAATTGACTATATTTGAGTTATAAATACAATAAAAACGTTAAAGATTCTTAAAACATTTTTTAATAACATTTAAATAAATATTATAGGTTATTTGAAGGATATGACATACATAAAATAATAGGTGAATTGGTATGCCAACAATAATGAACTTATTAATTGAATAAATAAATATACTAGTAGATAATTTGAAAATAAGTTGACAAGGAAGACATGTTCTGTAATGTTTAAAATATTTAAACAGTGACAGTAGAAAGATTATTAACAGAAAGTTTAAAATAGTCGACTATGTTGTTATTCATGTACCTTGCACATTTAAAAAACAATTAACAGTATAAAATATCAACATGAAACATATTGAAATGAAAGTTAAGACATAACAAGTAACTTCTTACACAAAATTATTAAAATAAGTGTAAACAATTTTATGGTACAAATTGTTATTCGGGTCAAATTGTTTATAAAATTTGCCTGTGTTAATTATCGATACAATAGATTGATTTTGGAGATTCAATGGAAATCAACAGATGTATGTCGTCCAAGCTATGCTTGTATTCTGTTATGATATATTATAAATACAGGATAATATAAATAAGTACAATTGATTACTATGAAAGAAGTGTAACAAAAAGGAAAAATAATGGACGTTTTGAAAGTTTTGAAGTTTGAAATAAAGCAATGTTTCTTATCTGTGTGGTTTTAATTCCTCTCCATATATTGTTGCTAATCTTGGCTGAGTGATGACATGTTTCGGCGATTACGCCATCATCAGTTCTTCAGATTGGAACTAGGCTGCTACCCCCGATGTTAACACAGTGAAATCTATAGTAAGTAATGAATAGTGTTTAGTTAATCACATCCTACACAGAGAAATATATCAACAGTAAAGAATATCAACGCTGAAATATTTCACACCATGACGTCATTAAAGGCAAAATTGCTATGGAGTGCCATCAAATTTTGGCACAGCTTACTGTAGATTTAAAAATTATGCTCCATATTCTTCCCTTTCAAAAATTTATCTTAGATATAGGCTAGCTTTGGCATGTGATATACGAGTAAATTGGAATTCTTTGTCAAAGGACGGAACGTAATCACGAGACGGATGGAAAGGGAACTATTTTAGTAGCTTTTTAATTGTTAGGAGAAGAAAAAATTAGTGTGAGTGGTCTAGTAACATTTTTATTTATGGCAACAATAGCCAGACAAATTATCATAGAGCATTGATAAAGAAGATTAAAGAGTAATTCAATTTGTGCATAGGTAAATCATCAGATAAGACCGTAGATGAATAATTATGAGAAAAAATGTTATACAAGAAGAAATAGTTATAAGATACATTTTAGTGGGTATTGTTAATTTAAATACTGCCATTATAAATTTTAACAAACGGCATTTTAATGACAAATTTCTGTCCATAGCTTTAAATGGCAATATTCTAACACATACCCCAATAATTTGCATGCTTGCAATAGGTTTTTATTATTTTTTGATCATTATTCACGTCCTTACGAGATAAATATGTTTTGGGAGTTCAAATATCAGCCCAAAGAATTATTAATCGTCTATTTTTGTATTCTTCCTCAGTGTTTAGGCTCGTAGCTTATTGGTTTCTTGAAAAATGCAAAACAACTACAACCTCTATCTCCTTTTTAACTTGAGATTGTTTTACGACTTATAATGTTAGTAAATACTCGTTATAATTTCTTTTTGGTGAATTTCATCCCGAGCCACAGAAGGTTATACCCCTCCTTCAACCCCTAAATTAAATTATGAGTATGGTATTCGAATTTTTCAGTGTCTCTGTGATTCTAATGTGATATTCAAGCAATCAGGTTTCATTGAACGATGACCGACAGTAAAATAAAGATCAAGCCTTCCGCCAAGAAGCGAGAGGACCGTTTCGCAATCACCAAGGTCACGTTTGATCCTCTGCAAGTGGAGATCAAGACTGCCGACACAGTGGTGCTATTGCTGAAGAGCGACGAGGAGCAGGTGGTCCTTCGGGTCAGTTATTTTAGCACCGCGTCTTACTACCGGTTTGGGTTATACGCTACTACTACTAATTACGATAGTGATCTTAGGGATTGGGAAGGTTATATTTATAGAAAGTGTTCCCGCATTTGGGTGGAGTGAAAGTGGAAAACTATTTTTTAACAACTTAAGTCCACCCGACTGATAGTCGAACCTCGATATACCCGTCATTGGTAGTCTAGTCTACTGCGAAAGTAGAGCATTAGACCATGTGGCCACCGAAGCGGGTTTCAGGATCTCTTATCAGGGAGATAGGCAGGTGGTCGCACGGTTTTGTACTTGGAAAGTACGGATTTTATCGCTTACAGTGGTGCTGGTGGTGGTTCTGTTAATCATTATAGCTAACTAAGCACTATTCCTTCACCCAAATGCTGGTGCAATTCTTAAAACATCCCAATCCTCTTGTTTCTCTAGAGTAGATATAGCTCTAGATAGCAAGTTTTAACTTATGGGTAATCTTTACTGGTTTTAGAGAATTTTATTAATAATAATAATATCAAACAAACATGTTTTTAATCGCCAGGCAGTCGCTGCCCTCGACAAATTCGTGTCAAAGTCAGCCGATAATCTCCAAAGCTTGTACGAGATGACGTCGATTATAGACACGCTGCTGCCCCTGACCAGCCACAGCCAGCTGTACATCAGAAGGTTTAGCCTTAAGATCTTGGCTCAGATGTGCGCTCTGAAACCGGCAAGGGAGAAACTGCTAGAGAATCTCGAGCACTTACCGTACTTCGTGCAGGTGCTCACCAAGGTAACAACCTCTTTGCGAGTGCTTATCGTACTTCGTGCAGGTGCTCACCAAGGTAACAGCCTCTTTGTGAGTGCTTATCGTACTTCGTGCAGGTGCTCACCAAGGTAACAGCCTCTTTGCGAGAACTTACCGTACTTCGTGCAGGTGCTCACCAGGGTAACAGCCTCTTTGTGAGTGCTTATCGTACTTCGCGAAGGTAAATGACAGCCTTTTGTGAAGAGGAACACTAAGATCATCTCATAATTATTATCATCGAATCAGATCCTAATTAAATGTTCTTAAATCACTATCATTCATGTTATACGCAAAATTATTATTTTCGTTAACATGGTTCGGTTAAGGAAGAAATTTTATGTAGAAATGTGTGTCCAAACTTGTGTGGAGGGTGAATAAGGTAATTTAGTAAAAGCTACCCCCGGTACATTCACCCGGTATTCAAACCTTGACCTCCCAATCAGCGGCAAACCAGAGATTCACACTTAGACCATGTGCCCACTAATTCTTCACCGGTATTACAACCACTTTCTCTCAGAGGTGTTAATAGCCTTTGAAGCAGTGGATCTAAATTGTGGGTCGTAAGCCAATTTTTAGTGGGTCACGTGAAGTTTTTGAAATGGGAAAATTCGGTAATTATTTGAAAATAGAAAATCGTAAAAAATAAGAAAATAAAAAAAACAAAAGTCTATAAACACGCTGAAAAATGTATGCTGAATAATATATTAATATAGGAATATGATGTCATGTTTATGGTTGTGACGTGGACGTCAATGCAATCATCATAAACCTGAAACAAACGCACATTTTGTAGATACCTCAATGTGTATATTGATAGAATGAAGTTGGTATTGACGAAAATATAGATTTTTTGAAATCTGGCCGTCAGATCTAAGGATGGTGGGGATATTAACCATTGAAAATAGACCGTGTAATTGCGCTTGTCAATATTTCAATCAGTATTTTAGTTATTATTATTATTATTGTAACGACTTACATTGTAATAACACTCACCAACTGGGACAGCCCACTCTCACAAGGTCAACACGCGGCACTAGCTCGACCACCGACCTCCGCTCTCGCAAAATACAACAAACTGACTGAAGCCGCGCCTAAGCCTGCCCACAGCGAAGCTC
>CABEEJ010006677.1:0-37679 GCA_901482245.1 Timema douglasi | reverse complement strand
TTATCTACAAGCTATTACCCCCCACCACCAGCCAGCACCGATTACCCCTTTGCGCCCTGAAACTCCTGCTTCTTCTCTACTATTGGGGTATTTATATAAATTAATCTGTACACTTTTTTTTATTAAAAAATAAATTAAATGGTAGCTTGCTGATGACTGGTGATTTTGTATGGCTCGTGCAGGATATACTGGGGTATTTTTTCATTTAACTAGATGTCCAGTCCAAATGATGACTCGCTCTCAAGGATGTAAGAGAGTTGTGAAAAACCCTCAGGCACCCTACCCCGGATGCTGCCCTCTTCAAATCTGCCAACGTTCTCCTCGCGACATTGAAGTGTGGCGTACTGATGGTAAGAACTTGCGGAAAAGAATTGTTTTTAAGAAAACAGCAAGTAATTATAGGACAACTCATACATGCAAACGAGGAAATAGGCGAAAGCTTTGTTAGAATACTCACCACGGTTTTATTTAGACAAAGTTGGTAAAACTGTTTGTAGTAAGCTATTTATGTGTTTTACCAAAATGTTTGTTTGATAAACAAATGATGTAAAAAATTATATTTGATTTATTTATGTCCAGCTCACAAATACTATTGTTAGATTTATTATATATATTTAGATACATAATTTTGCTATCTAAATAATGGCTATTTTTAATGACATAATATAAATAATAAAATTGTTTAAATTATGGTTATGTGAATATGCATTAAAAAAATGAATCGAAAATCACGTTTAATTTTACAATTATTTATAAAAATATCTTAGCACGGGGTTTGCGATTATAATGTTATCTAGACTCAAGAAATGAACACTTTGCGTCGTTTACTGTTTTACCATTTAAAATTAAATAACCTAATTTTGTATGGATGCATTGAAATCATAAAATAAAAAATTAAACTATATAGATGATGTTGTTGGTGTCAATATAAATTTATATATGCCTATATTGTATTTAAAAAATGATTATTGCTTTTGAAAGCATAAACAGTTAGTATTTTGATTTAAGATCTAAAATTAATACTATTTAATTTACTATTTACTATTAGCCTACTAATTAATACTATTTAAGATATATTATCCTGATTATAGGCCTACTCTCCAAATTATATCGTGACAGTAATCTAATATGTAGGTAGCTACTAACTACACTAAACAATCCCTCACAACCGCTACATTTTATAGCAAACTTTTTTTCTGTATGTATTTTGAAACTCATTATCAAGACAACTAATTAGTTTCTTTTATTAAAACCTTGGTATATAATTACTAAACTGACTCAATCGTTAATTTGGTTTCAATTCACTGCTAACATGGTATTCAATTTCATCCTTTTGATAGATTATGAAATCCAAAAGCTGAATTAATGCTCCAGAGACATTCAATGACATAATCTAAAATATTTATTTAGTACAATTTACAAGAATTCACCCACTTTATAAATTTAGATCTGATTGTAATTTTGGGTGTGTTTCATAAACTGATCAGTGTCACAGCTACACATTTCATAATTTAATATTAATTCATAAATTAATAAAAGTTACAATTATTTAAACATTGTTTGTAGCTACAATAACATTTTATAAATTGATCTTGATTATATGTTAATATTTCATAAATTGATGTATGTGAACATTAAACCCTTGTATATTTATTTTAATAATGGTTTATAAATGGACCCGTGTCACACTAATTAATTATAAGTTGATAAATAATAAATGTCACACTTATTTAACTATTGCTTGTATTTACTATAATATTTAATAAATTGTTCAATCATAATATTTGAACCTTGTTTTTGTTATGTGTTTAGTTTTAAATCAATAAATGTATAGTTTTAAAATGTGATCATATTTCTTAATACTAATTGTTTTATTACACATTCTTAATTTTTATTACCAGCACCAAGGAAATAACAAAGAAACCGGCTGAATAGGAAACCCGAGAGTTTGTCCTGAAAAAACCTAGAGATACACAAATAGTCTAGCCTCCCCTTATCGCACGTGGTCTTACTGGGCTCTCTATGCTAACACTTATCCTTTTTAATCTTCTTTTATGTTTGAGATAGATGGTTGTCGTAAAATAATGTAATATGTATGTTATTTAATATTAGCTAAATCCCCGTTTTTCGCACGGGATATTGTGTTATTTTTAATTTATCTTTGGATCAAAATGAGGAATTTTTGTTTGGAGCTTAATGGCATGGTTCTCAGCGCTACCCAAGAAACACCGCGAGGAAGTGACCGTGTATCTTTTATCATGGGGAGTTTTATTTTCGGTCGGCACCCTTGCCTACTGCCTGGGGAGTTATCAGCTGAGCGTGACTGGACCGGTCTCCCCCATTCGACTACTTCCCACCCCCACACACCACCCTGGACCGGGCCCTCTCACTCACACAGACACTACAAACACCACAGAATTCAGCAAATATAAACTACAGACTTATATCGTCTCTTGGAGTTGCATATTAAAACGTAACTACATATTTTAATTAATTGTCTCTGTTCATTTTTTCCACCCCTTAGAAGCATCTACGGGGTTAAAAATAATTGCTATATTTTTTCGAAGGCATTATTAGAACAAACTTATCGGATTACTACCATCTAAATGCTTAAAAATAGTTTATAAAGCAATATTGATTAGGGTAGCTACCCCGATTTCACCCCCTTAATCACAAAACATCAGAATGAAACATCAACATTTTTCCTAATTAGCTTATAAGGAACACCTGTGACAAATTTCAGCCCTGCACCTTTGTGGGTAGTGTGAAAATTAGTGATGAGTGATTGAGTCAGTCAGGGCTTTCGCTTTTAAATAAAGAGAGATAATATAATTTTTTAGCTGTATAAATACATTTTGAAATAGTTTGTAGTGTACATGTAGTTGTAACTAAGGGGTCCTAAGCATTTAATTTGCATTGCAATATGGTCACCGTTCAATCCCCGGTCCCGGCACAGGTTTATCTGATTACCAAACCCTTCCTTCACCTCTGAAAAGACGTGTATTATTCACAGCTTGTGAATGTGGGTAATGCCAGGCCTCCACCGTGGTTCGGAATCCACGTTAAACTGTAGGTCCTCCATTGCATCTCACAATCACCCTACCATTACACTTTAGTGTAAGTGTAGGGTAGGGTAGTAAGATGCGGTGCTAATAATAATAATAATAATAATAATAATAATGATAATAATAATGTCATCTCATACTTCACTTGGGATCTTGTGATTTTTTCCCTGCATTTAATGTAAATTCTTCTTCTCCCTCTATTTCCAACTAATGCGGGCAAATTTAAACTAAGCTACCCCCTTCAAAAGTTTTTTATTGGATTGCATTTTTAATAACTCTAGGGCTGAATGCAGTAATACAATAAAGTATGTGTTGAAAGTAATAAGGACACAGCTGAAAATATTGGTGAGCTAATAATTATTATTGTAATACTATAATCCTCATCGGTAGTCACGTGCGCTAAGTTTCAAAATCAAGTAGATTTTTTTTCTGGGAATGAGTTGGTTGGGGTTCGAGTCTCAGAGAGGCTGTTATTTTAAAAAAATAATTTCCAACGGTCTCTTCCAGAAGATGTAGGTACATCTCTTATATATTATACCTCTCTCATTCCTATGATATTAGAGTAAATACGCGATAGTACAGGACGGGTAGTAGGACGTGTTGCAGGAAAACTATATTTGTCTAGGTATTGGTCGAAGCTAAGTGTTACGTAATAGCGACTTGCCTTGGAAGACTTAACAGAACTCGCTAGTTATTGATCAGAGCATGAGGACAATAGCACAGGAAGAAGCGTGCCCGCAATGCGTGTTGGCGAGTTGGCAGACGACCAGTCTACACACTCAGACCATAGGAACCATTACTCTTTAAGTCTGCAAGGGCGGTTTCACCACTCCCTTCAATCCCCGTCTCCCCCCTTAAGATCTGGCACCAACACATAGCACTAGAATTTTTTTCAAAGTTATATTTAAATGTTTGTCAAAAATGTTCAAAGTCTTACTCAAGATTGATCTTACCAAAGAATCTAAAGAAAAGGTACTTAAGTCGGGTTGAAAGAGGAGGCGAGTTAAGGTGAGGATTTATTTTATAGTTTACTAACACTAAAAAAAAAAGGCCGAATCAAACCAAATATTTATTCAATAAGTACATTAAGTTTCATTTTATGAACAAAGTACTCTGCACAGTTCTTGAATATCTGTCAAAAGCTGAAGTAGCCTGCGTTCACTACTGTAACTAACGTTTCATATGTCCTATAAAAGATTTTAATTTTGGGACCCTTAATTTATTTATCTTTGAGAGGGTAAAACAATAATATATCAAATGCCACGTAACAATTATTTATAAAAAGTGTATGTGTACACAAGAAATATAAAATATTCAAATTCATTTAAATGAAAATACTTATTTTCATTACGATTTTCTGGCTTTCCTTTCGTAAAATTAACTGACTACACCATCATAATTAATATCTTTAACAACATTATATTCAATTCAAATTATGGAAATATTGGATAAGGGTTCTTGTCCGAAAGTCGATCCTAAATAAGTGTTATGTAATCGACCTGCTCCAAGTTGGTTTAAATTAACCTTATAAGTGTTTAAAGTTGCAAGTGGTAGAACCAGTCTATTACGAAAAATTGAAACATGACAACTGGACACGGGAATCGATTCCGGGACCTTAGGCTTAGTACACCAATTATCTAACTACTGAGCTATCCAGGAATCATCCCGTGTACAGGGTCATTCTTCACTCATATTCTAAGGCAGAGTCTATGATGGACGTGTGGAAATCGTCGGCTACAAATGTGATATTTTATTAAGATCACTAGCTATCAGATAACGACTAGGCAGTTGTCTTATTGCTGCCACTTGTACAATTATTATAATTGCAAGAGATTTCATATTTAATGATCAAACAGCCGAATATATTATTTATGCTTTTTAGTGAGTAATTCTCCTTCAAGATATCATATTCTTAAAATTGGAAAATGACACCATGACACGGGAATCGAACCCGGGACCTTTGGCTTAGTACGCCAATGCTCTAACCACTGAACTATCCAGGAATCGCATTTGTAGCCTACTATTTCCACACGTCCATCATAGACTCTGCCTTAAAATATGAGTGAAGAATGACCCTGGGCACGAGACGATTCCTGGATATCTCGGTGGTTAGACCATTGGCGTACTAAGCCAAAGGTCCCGGGTTTGACTCTCATGTCCAGGTGTCAATTTTCAATTATCAGAATATTATATCTTGATGGAGAATTCATCACTAAAAAAGCATAAATAATAGCTTCGGCTATTTGATTCCAGAACTAGTCTAGTTAAAATGATTTGATCAGTCAGTATACAATAGAACGAAATAGCTGACAACTCAAAACAGTGTGTAAGCATTGTTCTTGGGAACCAGGCAAATTTGAAGCAGGTCCTATATATGGTTCTGTGTTAGAGCTATCTAGGCTGACAAAATAATATCTACACTAAGAGGTCACTCTGCCTTTTTGTGGGGCTGCTTAGGATAGATCAACGCGTCATCTGGTACTTGTGCTAGAAGGCAGCCGTCGTGACTAAGGTACCGAGGTTCGTATCCGTGTGGGACCACCGAGTGTATCAGTCAAGCCATCGGTTAAGTATTTCTTCTAAACTTCTTATAACATCACGTTTTATAATAGTTAGTAGTGCTATAATAAATCCTAAAAACCAAAGCCATCTCTAAATTACGAACCCACACATATAGGGACTGAAGGGGAGGAGGTTATATAATGATGAGATACATACACTGTACTCATCACAAGGCATAGTTAGGATAGTCAAGTCTCGTAGATTTCGGTTAGCAGGACATGCAGCTCGAATGGGTGATTCTAGAACCTTGTTCAGTGAACTCACTGGCAAACCCAACGAGAGGAGATGATTAGGAATACCTAGAAGCAGATGAAAGGATAACCTTAAAATGGACCTGAAAGAGATAGGGTGTTATGAAGTGGACTGTATATAGCTCAAGATAGGGTTAGGTGGCGTACTTTTGAAATTGCAGCAGTGAATTCTCAAGTTCCCAATACCATAGAGTAATTAATGTAAGTGACATGACCGAGGAGAGAGATTTGCGGACAGTTTACACCTCATCATGTAAACTGTCTATTTTTTAACTATAGGGGTGTTATCTGTTATCTTTTTAGAGATTTTGAAGCTTTTCCTTCGATACAATGTTTTGTGTGTGGTTTAATTAAAATATTCCTTTTATTAAAGATGGCAATAAACATTTATTATGTAGACTTCTTTATTAAAACATTTACAATAACCTTTAAAAATTGCTATCACTCAATAAAATCGACAAAAAAGACGTTTATCAAACATAGCAAAATTAAAAACAACACGACTGCATTTCAATATATATTCTGTTAACAGTATTAACGCTATTATTATAAGAGCTCTATATCATAAAAAGTGGTTAAGGTCTTTATAAAAAAAGGTCTTGAGCTGTATATTTGCTCAAAATCCACAAATACTCTGAAATGTTACTTAAATTTACTACAAACGCTGATATTTGGACGAGCAAAAAAAGTGTACTAAAGCCATTTATCGCCTGGGTACGACGACTGATATATTTATTTTCAGACCAAAAATATCCAGTGATTTCTAATACTTGAGGCAATTATTCGTAGAAGGTTCAGCCCTGGGAGAATAATTCATCGAGACGTTAAATTGAAGACACAACTTTGTGCATTCCTTCAGCTTACGCCTTCGCAAACAATGATGAACACACAGAACTCCCCACTCCTCTCGCCATAACCCACTAAAACTATTGTTTTGGAAGTGTCATGGACGCCCTCTCCGGAACTAATATTATTACAATATATTGGGCTCGCAATGCGGTCAAGAGGCGTGAAAGCCGGTAGAGAGGAGAGCTTCTTTGTGTCGGAGAGTCCAGAAATGCGGCGAGAAGGGGTAATGCAAACATAGATCACTTGGGAACAAAACGTACAGTAGCAATTTAAACGTAGTCGTCCCCTCTCCTTTCACTACCAACCCTTCAACCCTCAAAGCCCAAGCGACGCGCCGGTAGAAACTTGAGAACCGATGTCTGCTCTCATAATACCATCCATTATTAATGAGATCAAACATTCCCCTACAACTTATGCAAGGTGTATTACACCGCTGTAAAGCGATTTTAGTGTTGTGAGACACATACATTTGATGATACAATGATTGTATTATTACAGCAATGTGGAGAGTTTTCTTATGTTGTAAGATACGGACAGACTGTTGAAACTATTGTTGTAATGTTACAACAATGTAGATAATTTTCTAATATTGTAAGCCACGGATAGTCACTTGAAACTAATATTGTAATATTACAACAATGCAAAGAGTTTCCTAACATTGTAAGATACGGACAGACTGTTGAAACTATGGTTGTAATGCTACAACAATGTAGATAATTTTCTAATATTGTAAGCCACGGATAGTCATTTAAAACTAAGATTGTAATATTATAACAATTTAAAGAGTTTTCTTATGTTATATAACACGAATAGTCAGTTTAAACTAGGATTGTAATATTACAATATTGTAGATAGTTTTCTAATGTTATAAGCATAAGACATTGCAAAACAGTTGAAACAAGTATTGTAATACCACAACACTGTAGAACGTTTTCTAATGTTGTATGACACGGAGTCAGTTGAAACTAGTACCTTAATATTACAACAATATAAAGAGTTTTCTAATCTTGGAAGACATGGACAGACAGTTAAAACTAAGATTGTAATGTTACAACAATGTAAAGAGTTATCTAATGTTTTAATACACCGATAAACATTTGAAACCAGGATTGTAATGTTACAACAATGTAAAGAGTTGTCTAATGTTATAAGTTACGGACGGACAGTTGAAACTAGTATTGTAATCTTCTTGAACACAGATCATAAACATTGACGGTTGTAACCAGGTCACACTTGACAGATGATCAAACAGACGTTTTTAAATCCATGTCGCTCATTTTTCCATTAAAAAAGAGTGTGAATTGCAATTATTGTGTTTAAATACATAATTTGTGTATATTTAAGCAAAAATAATCTTTAATATTAAAAACTTTTCGTAAAGTGATATGAAATCTAATTCAATTAAGAACGTGATTTTCAATCTTCTTTCCAAGTAAATTCTGCGTTTAAAATTTATATTGGTTTGACTAAACCAACACAAAGTAACCTCAATAAAACACCAGGTCCAAAAGTGTGTTTAATTTAATGTTAGTGAGAAAGTTTTACAATATAAAGCTCGAATACATATTCACAGTTTTTAATACATTTATGTGGAAATTAATTTTTAATATTTGTAATTATATTATACCATCAAAACAAAGGGGAATTTATTTGTACATACATTCATGTGTTATGTAAATGTTGTTTACAACATTCATTCCTAGAGATAGAGAGTCACCATTTAAATAAACATAAATTAAGCATATATTATATCGATGTCTGCAGATATTGCGATTTACTTTGCGAGCTTAAGTCAGGCTCTAACCACGCCATCTACAATATTTCCCTCTTAAAGGTATATCATTAAAGTTTAGTTTTAATTGGCAAGTCACAATAAGATGCCAGCAGACCCCGCGTCTTAATACCGACTCGGTCTATCTGCATATTCAAGCTAATATGGATGAGGAAGGTAGAAGTTTGATTAAATGTGTCCACATTCGCGTGGAGGGGAGTGATTAATCATGTAGGATAAACCACCTCTGTATACCCGTTCGGGTTTTAAAACCCGTGACCTTCTCACCACTTGTGAACCAGAGACTAATAAGAAACTGACACCTTTGTCGACGCTCCCACTCGTGTGGGTAGTTGCAAATTGAAAAAGAAGTGTTTAGCAACACACTTAAGTAACATTTGATTATAATATCAAGCCGAGCCTCAACCTAAACTTCATAGCTGTAGTTTGAGTAATAGAACAGATGACTGCTTAACTCGAGCTTTATTTAATTATAATTAGATGTGACGTAAGTGGTTACTAATTTCATAAATTAGATATACTTTGGTCTAGCCTTGTTCAACATCATGGTTTGCATTTATATTTTCAGGAATTTAGATACATGTGGTTAATTAGTACCTTTCTATGCATTAGATTAACGAATAAAATAATGTATCAAATTATTGGTAATCAAAAAGTTTAAGTTAAGTACCATTTTAGGTTTTTGTTTAACCCTTAACTCGTGAACCGTAGCTGCTAATTATGAATTTGGTTGCAGTAACTAGTATTATATTCATAGCTGACCTTAAGTTTTGTTTTTCAATTCAAATCCATATTAGTTAAACATCAATACATTTTATATATTAAAAAAAGCTATTCAAAAACAATTTGAGCATGGCACTAAAGGTCTAGACCATAATTTAGGAAGAAAAGTAACCGACTAATATTGTCTTCACGTGTCTTCACTAGTCTTCATTTTCATTGGAAACTTGATTTTTGAAAGAAGTTGAAGAGCTGAAAACCACAGTCACGTTATTATTACTTTTATTATTATCACCATCATCAATAAAATCTAGAAATTAAGTCTTTATGTGGGCCATTATTAATATAGCTTGGACACATATATTCGAGGTACATTATTAGAAAAATGTTTGAAAATGTGATAAGAACAACCTCAATAATAATTCACACATGTTTGTTTTAGACCACATCTCTGGTCTCATGGCTTAGAAGTTAGGCATCATTGAATAAAAATAGTTTGTCTTTCTAGGCTTGAAAGTAAATACGTTTTAACCAAGGTTTAATTTCTCCCTGAATTTTCACATAGCTACACAAATTGGGTAGGGATGAGGAAACTAAAATATCTTGACTTACCTTTTCAATGTCGACAAATCTCCGCAATTGGCTCCACACTACACAAAGAAAAGACGTTTAAATTGTCAGAAACCAAAATTGAAATCTGTTAAACGTTTATTATACTACTAGGTTTTAGTAAAAATTATTATTATTTATTGAATGTATATGAAATATTTTATCATTAAAAATATAATATTAGAATATATATATCTAGTTTTTAATGTAAAAAAATCACTAATAGTGTAGTAGATGAATTCCTCGCAAGAAAAAAATAGTTTTCAGGATAACAGACAATAAAGTCAAGCTATGCACATTATTCCACTACAGTCAATAATATTAAATTCTATATTATATTTGTATACACTACGTATTACTACAGTAGCCCCATGGCTTCTTTGGTGCTGACTGACAGCTCAAAGCTGATTTCTGAGAGTCAACATTTAGGTATACACCTAAATTTTTACCGTCAAAAGTAACAACTGCTAAACACATGTTTTTGCAGATCATATGTTTCGGCGTAGGGATACATAATTTGGTCTGCTAACTTTTCAAAGCCGTCTGTTTTCAGCTGTGAGCTGTCAGTGAGCACCAAAGAAGCCATGGGGCTACTGTACCAGCTTAGACTATCAGCATATTTATTTATACAGGATAGGTGGGGGAGGAAGGTAGAATTTAGGGGAAATGTCTTCGAATTCACTCGAAGGATAAAAAATAGTCCAGGCCAGGATTCAAGCCTTAATTTCCCCATCCATAGTAATACCATGCCAGACAAAGCTTACACCCTTGTCTGCATGTCCACCGATGTGTATACCACTCTCTTAAAAGTGCCGTAAATTTTCTTAACAAACTTGTATCAAAAAACAATCAAACATCGGGCACTGAACCTTTCCAATTTATCAAGGAACTATCCAGGATTAATTTGCTAGAAGATCTAGTTTTAAGTGGTCTTTGTGGTTTTAATTAACTTTACGAACCTCATAATATATACAATTCCCAACGCATTGGACAAGTCTAAATTTTAGTTTAATATTAGAGATGGGTGTGTCAATATACCTTAATTTTTTAGTTGAAGAACTTGTTTCCGAAGGACTGCGCACATACCTATTTATAACCTGAAAAATGTATACAAAATTAATTATTTAATATCAAATAGACAATTATTATAGATATACCCTCCATTTACTTTGAAATATATAAAAATTACCACGCATGGTTCTACTATGGCGAAGCTAATAAGATAAAGTCATGTTGTAATCCGTCAAGATAAGACTATTAGCTTTCAAGGTAAACAGAGTGTACCTATATTATTATTATTATTAGCACCACGTCTTACTACCCGTTCGGGTTATACGCACTTACGCTAATGTGTAGAGGTAGGGTGATTGTGAGATGAAATGAAGGACCTACAGTTTAACGTGGAATCCGAACCACGGTGGAGGCCTGGCATTCCCCACATTCACAAGATGTCTTGTCAGAGGTGAAGGAGGGGTTTGGTAATCAGATAAATCTATGCCGGGACCGAGGATTGAACCCCGGCCGCTAGCATAGAAGTCTGACACCTCACCCCCAGACTGCCAGGTCACGAGTGTACCTATAATCTTATCGATTAATAAAATGTTTAATGAAGTGGGGAACATTCCCGAACGTATCATATTGCGGAATAATCTCAGATTATCACCAGGTTTTTAAACGGCAGAGAACACAATAATTATTATTAATAATACAACAGTTCAATGTAAGCCTTAACCGTCTTGTTACTTGCTTTTCAGACCAGAAGAAGATGATGCCTTAGTCCACATTCCCACAAATTTGGGTTTTAAGTTTTATAACATATCATGTTTATGTTAGTAACTATTTGAAGTACCGAACCCAAGACTATATTACAAATATAAAAGCCTGCTAATGCTGAACACCCTTATGTGAATCGGTTAGATTGAACTTAAAACCACTTATAGAGATACCGATTGAGAGTCAATCAGAAATGGTGGTGCTGCTGCTTTTTAAAGCAATAGGGAGGTGGAGTGGCAATAGAAAATTTATCAAAGCAGTGATTTCTCTACTTTCTTCCAATAAGAAACTTTTGAAACCCTTTTAATGTGTGTATTTACCTTTCAAATTTCACGTCATATGCTTGATCTTAAAATTTAGCTTTTACATTCGACCAATGTTCAGTGCTCTATATTATATTTGTATTTCAAATTATTAAAGGTGTTATTAAAATTAATTTCTATCTTGAGAAAGTTTCCAGATGTACCTTTGGCTCCAAGAATATTTCTGTTAGATTGCTTACTTGATTGGAGCTGAAGAATCCTAGATTCACAGCCAGATGCAAGATCAGGTAAGCACAAAACAGCATGTACAATATTCCCACGATGATGACAGCAGTGAGGGGTATCCAATCAGACGAGTTGAGGCTACTGGTCACTGTGTCGTACACCAAGTAAATGTTGATGCAAATCACGATTAAAGAGAAGGCACACGCCAAAACTGTGGTAATTCTGAAAAAATTGATCGGACAATTTAAAAAAACTTCCAATAAAATAGGAATCGTCATAAGCGTGCGCAAAATAGAAACCCATACAGCATTTAAACTTGTATAGGGGCCACTGACCACCTTAACAGTTGTGTGAAGTTTCCTCAAAGTACAATATAAATAAGTATATTTGGACTGTAGCAGTAGAAAATAAATACATAGCTCAAAAATAAAACAATTGATGTTTTTAGCTTTAGCGTATTATCTATGTAACAAGGGCGTGCGCAAGAATTTAGTCTATAAATGAGGAGGGAGAAGGGGTTTAGGGTAAAATTGAATTTTAATATTTAACATTCTATGCATTGTTTGTATGTTATAACAGCTCTATATTCACTTAATTCAAAAATGCATCGTTAGAATAAATAATCAAGTGCGTCATTTTAATTAACTGATATATCTCAATAAATATTATTTTCATATGCAATAAATGATTATAAAAGGGCAGGGAGTTAAAGGTAATTCCATCTGCCAATTGGACACGCCCATCCTAAATTCAAACACCTTTTGTGAACAGCAAGTTCACAGTTTTATTTGACCTGACTTCATCTGTTTTGAGTGATTGGCAGGATCTTATGGATTGATGGCTAAAATTGGCTGTGTATGCATAAATGTCATTCATCAAGTAGGTAGCTAAGCTGGTTTCTGGTTACATTGATCAAGAGTGTGTTTAATTTAAGATTAAATGAGCCACCAGTTGCAATAAAAATATATTCCCTCCTTGACTTCAAAATGCGGTGTATTAGTTTTCTAGTAGCACCTTCAAATAGGTCACGCTTCACCACCGCCCAAAATAATTATTTGTGACCACTTTCCTCCAACTCCCACTCCTTCTCAGTCCCATATTGTTTGCGTATGCCTATGAGGAATCTACTAGCAGTCTATGAGTATAAACAGAAAGCCAGGCGGGACTATAATCTAAATCTCCATACAATACAAGTATTACTGGCTTAGTCGATTCACGGTAGATCTGGTTGTTTTTTGACAGTCAAAAATATATTAAAATCATCTCCGGATCCATCCGCCTCTTATGTCTTGTCACTTTTAATTATTAATATACACTGATTCTAGAAGTTTACAAAACAATCATCAACCACCCATATCTTAACGTTCTAATATTTCATTAAAGGTTCCGAAAGGGTGTGTGAGTTATTCTAAAGGTCGGACTATTTAAATTGGTCTAAAATGTCCTTTAACAGAATAATAGCGATATATTCATTTCGAACTATGCCTGATTAATAAACACTGTAGTAATACATTTTTTTCATGTTTTAGTTTACAAATAGTTCATTTAAGATCAAGTTGATGAGATTTAATTTTTTTTTCTGTAATTTATTTAAATGAACGCCTATTAGAACCTACAAATTTATATTATAAAACGTTTATGAAAGTTATGTCATGCTCATCCCAGCTTGCAATATTAATATGAATATTTATAAGGGATTGTTTATAGGTGTTTGCACTGCTTGAACTTAGACTATTTGTAGTGATGTTAGTATCTTATTTGTAAATCCTGACTATCTTACACTCTGACTCTATATTATAAGGCCCTTATTACCTCATTGTGTCTATGGGCCTATAAACACTATTAATAATATATTATATAAGCCAATAGTATGCACAGGATAATTCTAAAATCTCTTCTCAAACTAAACCACGGCATCTTTGGAGAGAAAAAAATAGAAGATCCTAGTAAAAATATGTTAGAAAAGCCATCTTATATTACTATATGTATCTACTATAAGTTAAAGCTAGGCGCATTAACGCTGAGAGTATCGAGATGTAAGGACGCACGTGTACAACAAGTTGCCTCCCACTAGGCGGGCACATTGCAGCTGGTGTTTAAAACTCCCTTCCCGACTTGGCCACAACATTATCCTATGGTTGCATTTGTCGTAGGCTCACCCTTCGAACACGTAGTTCGCGGCCCACCTAGGGATATGCAGCTTGTACACGTACATACTTAGAGCTGCCTACTCCCGGCGGGTTGCGTCTAGATTCAACTTTCATTTAGTAGTGCAAGATTAATTTTCCGGACATTTTTTACAGGATTTTCTGCGTCTTTCTGTCCAAAGATGCCGTGGCTTAAGTTTGGAAGATAATTTAGAAACACCTTGTGTATTATGTAGTAGAATATAGCATAAACCTGCTAACATTTCTTGAGGGGAAAGAGTATCAGGTTTAAAATGAATTATTAAATTATGGTTCTAGCTCATAGGCTACACCATAGTATAATAATGAATGATACTATTGCTATCTTTCAGAGAGAACAAAGGGTGTCAGGCTTACCTTGACTAATTAAACTATGATTATATATATACGCTTCACTGTGACGATTTAAGCAAGATAGAATCTCTACCTTTCAGTGAAAATGGATGGTAGCTTAATGACCTTTAATGATCAAATTAAAGAATATTATTATAAGCTTCCCTAGTGTAAAAATGATTATTCTATCAGTCATATCGATTGATTAGAATGTAGCCCTATCTTATAAACTACACCATAAAGGGATTGAACACGCTATCAATTACCTTTATGGGCTACATTATTGTGCTCTCTTATAGGCTACACCATCGTGGTCTGACAAATTATCTCAGTGGGTAGTGTGTCTCTATACTGAACTAAGGGTTTCAAGTTCGATTCCTGGCATGGACGAAAAAATGTATCATTGGGGAAATGTTCATTTACCCTTTAAAAGTAATAAATTAACGTCCTGGGGCTGGGTGTTGTGTTTGTTCTACATTTAAGTTAGTTTATAAGTCGTGTTCTGATATCAGTTGTTTCAGAAAGTGCACGTTAATTACCTCAAATAAATAAAATATACCATAGTGGACCTGAGCCAGCTATTCGTTCCTTCATTGGTTACACCATTGTTCTGTTTTGTATGCTACAACATAGTGAAAGTGAGCAAGTTACCAGTCACCTTCATTGATTACACTATTGTCCTTTCTAATAAATTACACCATAGTGGAATAAAGCAGGGAAATATTATTACCTTTCCATGGGACCGGAGGCTCCACAAACTTAACTACTAGACCTATTACTGCAATTCAAGATATTTTAAAAGTGCACCAGTATTCTTACTTATATTCTACTACTTACACTCCATTTGTGAACTCCCCCATGATTTTCGGGTTGCTTGTGAATGCTATCACAGGGAATACAGCAAATGGCAGCTGCAAACTCATTGTAGCATTTAAAAGGTCGTTCATATCCGTTAATGAATCCATATCATTATAAAAAGCGGTGAAGAAAGTTGGAATTATGGCTAGAGTACGGGCAATTGCAACAATTTTCCATCTAGGCCAATTTAGATTCAAAAATCCCTGAAAAATAAATTTTACTTGAGTAAACAAATATTTTGAAAATATATATATTTCACATTAGCTCACAAAATACTAACACTAAATCTCAACATATTCTTGATCACATTAAATATGCCACTTTGTCCATAATTGCCCCAGCTCATCCAATTATCTGTTCCTGTATTAGTAGATAAAGGAATAAATACAGGATAACTATTTTTTGGCTGATTTCCCCAAATAAATAAGGTTTTTTCGTTTTTTTAAACACAATTTATCGAAAAAAGTGTATGTCAAAAATTAAGTCAAAAGGGAAAGCTGTCCCTGGGACACACAACCACCAATTCTGAAACGTTTGTATAAAATAGGTTTAAGTCAGCATTACTGTGCGTGTAAGTTCATTGAATATCTCTTGTAGGCCAATGACGCATGCGTGTTTGATGCACAACTTCCATCTTCTAAACATTAAGCACCATCTCACGGCCATTATCAGAATAACGATTACGCTTGGACCAGAAATATCACTATAGTGGGGTTTTCTGCATTCTTCATTTGACAACAGCGAAATTTGAAAGAGTGAATTAGTTATCGTTTTAAAATAAGTTTTAATTTGTTAAATATGGTATAGAATTGTTCCACTGGTCTTAATTAGACTGTTTTCTATTCAAGACTACAAAAAACCACACCACCACGTGACACCAGATTCTTGCTGTATTACCTAACTCAATTACACTTTATCCGTGAGGTGAAACTATTTTTAGGACTGCGTCTTACTATCTGTTCGGGTTATACACTAAGTTATGTATTAATTGCGTCAATATGTTTGGAATTAAGAAGGCTATATTTAAAAAAAAGTGTACCCGAATTTGCGTGGAGATAGAGTAGAAAATCATTTTGGGAAACCTACTCTCAGTACAGCTAATCGAGATTCGAACCTTGACCTCTCTGTCTTGGTCAGAGTAGTCTACTGCGTTAATAGCGCCTTTGACCATGTGGTCGTCAAAGCGTGATGAACCTGGCTCAAAAAAAATAGGGGTACTGACACAATAGCCAGGCCCCTGAAAGTAGAGTTTGTTTAAAAATGGATTAGCCCCAAGATCTGTGAATGCAAGTACAGTCGATTCGCCAGTGGAGTGATGGTAAATAACAAGCAGAATATTGTTATTACAAAAATTGGTTGAAAGTCACTAATTTTAACCTATTATGAAGATAATTATTTTCTTAGTAACACTATTATCAGTAAAAAGTGTTAATAAACTCTTATAATAATACTTGCCTAAGGATTACTGTATAACGAGCTTCTTAGCAACTTATTGAAAGAAGAAACCATATTAATAAAATGTATGTTTTTTTTGTTTTTTTTGTTGTGGCAACAAGATATATTATAGTGGAAGAAATAATAAATTAAAAAGTATTAAATTCACACTTGTATCTTCTTATAACGGGCCACCAAAATAGATCTATATTTTTACAACTTATAGAAAGAGCCATACCAATAATTGGTTTCAAAATAAAATGTTTTTATTTTGTAGACAAATTTGAATAATCAAAACTGAACACCGCTTTTATTACATCAACAGCCTTCGTTTAGTTTCGTTCACTATCGTGATTTGTGAAGAGGACGTAGCCTTTTAGAAGTTTTCGTTTATAAATCATTTTATATCCAAACGGCTATTTTCATAAGTTCGTGTTTCAATAGTGTAAAAACATTTTTTTTAAATTAGTAAAAACAAATGGTTTGTGGTGAAAGTTTTTACTGACAAAAGTGACAACAACTCAACGTATGGTTTGTCAGATCATATAGTTCAGCGAATGGATACATTAGAGTAGGTCTGGTAGCTTTCACTAGCTGTCACCACCACTCCAGTGGTGAATCGACTTTATGTATAAGGTGACATAGGACCAGAGCGGAATCTCTCTCCACGTGGTGGCCTGCCTAACTTCTTCATCTCTCTACGCACAGGATGGGTCATTCTACTGGACCCTTTCTAAACCTGCTTTATACCTGATAGGTAAAAGTTTTGTGATAACTCAGGTCCTTCTATATTCTTAGCCATGTACGCTTTTTTAAAGCGTTACATCCTCTTTGAAGCCGCCTCACGCCATCCGGTACTCTGCTTAGAGATGTAAATAGCCAGAGGATGCAGAAAACCAAATTGACTAAATCAAGTAGATTAGTAAGATAGGGATTACGAGGGGGACACCAGCACCAAGAATTAAATACTTAGTCCATTTAATATAGTAATAATATAATAATAATGACTAATTAAAATATCGCTAACAGTTGAAATCCGTTCCCGTGGATTAATTTAAATATAGTTGAAAATTACTTCTTGACACGTAAATTGAAGCCGAAGCCCTGAACAGCACCCCAATGATTTGACAGTGAACTATTCAGGATTATTCCCGATCTTAAAGTGATTCATTCATCACTCATAGTCTAAGGCAAAATCTATGATGGACGAGGGAGATCTTCGTATATTTAGAGCAATAAGAAACACAACAAGCGCTGATTTGAAGTCACTTATGTTGAGGATGAATAAACTAGATTGCTCAGTGGTAGAGCATTGGTACTCTGAGTTAAGGGTCCAGGTTTCAGTTACCATGTCCGGGAGACATTCTTCAACTATGTTTAAATTTATTTTATATTAGTGTCGCAGAATCGTTATGCTTACTTTTTACTTCCATTACTGTTTCCAGCTTATGGCCCTGGTCAGTTTTTTTTTCAAGCTATATATTTTCCACTACCGGTTGGCTAGGCCTGTCGTAGTTTCTTTGTATGACATGCTTACTGGTCGAGTAAAAGGATAGGACCTATATGCACACACTCATGTTACACCAGCTGGTGTCCACCCCAAAAATACTGAGAGGTTTAGAGACTATCCACAGTGTAAGAGAACTACACATCCAAGCCAGGACCAGTATCGTTGCATTTTTTCATTTGATGTACCAAATTCAGATTTTCATTTTCACTCATAGCTATGATATTCCTCCTAAATTAAATTGATCGATACATGATTACCAAATACCAGTATATAAATGATCACATTTAATTTTCATAGTAAATTCATGCAGTGCCGTTATTGTAAAGTTTTGATTCAAGGTCATACCTAGAAATATATAATAATAATATTACCTCGAATGAAGACAAGGAATTTGTGTAATATCTAATCAATTTTGAAGAAATCTAAAGTATATAAAAAAATCAATTGTAGCGGTGGGAATTTTATAGGACTCAAATTAACTACTAGCTTAAATATTGAGTATGATTATAAAATACGTTATTAATAGTATTTTAGGGAGATGAGGATTTTACTCCTAAGACACATCCCTGCTGCTCTGTTTTTACTAAATCAAATGATATGACCATGGTATTTCTTTTAAAATGTAAAATTATTCATACAAGTTTTATTTCCGTTTAGTATAGCTAAGAATGAGTTTTGGATGTGTTTATTCTTACCGCCATAGCAAACTGTCCAGTGTAAGTTCCTGTCATTGTACTTGATTGACCAGCAGCAAGAATGCCAACTGCCCAAATGTACATAGCAGCCGCACCGAATGTGCATCCGAGAAATACTCCACCTTTGTACAGATCTGCGTCAATCAGTTCCGTATTGTTCTGAAACATTTAAGAGAAACAATACAATTATGCTCAAATTATGGTTTTACACCACCACATATTAATAATACGGACTATCAGCGTTTAACTTCACTTAAGAGGTGAGGAAGGGATATTTAAGAGGAAATATAACCGAATATGTGTTGCGGAAGGGTGGAAAATCCTTTAAGAAAATTAAATCATCCTTAAACCCACACAGGACTCAAACCTTCAGCACTGAACAACCATATTAAATGAGCTTGAGGTTTAATCCACGTGTTCACCTATTAGTACTGTTCAATTAAAATTAACGATTATAGGTCATGTGTATTCATGTTAAATGTTTTATTTCTACGGTTTATGTTACTTAGAATGAAAAAGCTATAGTAACTGATGACATAATGCTTGGATGGACCTAAATCGACCAAATTGACTATTTTTACATTAATTGATTAACCCTTTTGACCATTGTAAAATATTCGGTTCTATAACTTTTGTTTTCAATCTCTTAAAGCAAATATTGAGAATTAATCAAACGAAATTGCTGAAATGCCAAGTAAATCAATTAAATATAATATAATTTCATACTTTCTATGATAATTAGTTTAAGTACCTGGTGTTGCCAGGTAGAAATGTTTTTATTTTGATTATTGTACGTGGAAGGCAACTTTAAGTTTTAAAATTCCGGGTTCTAGGTGAATATGTTCATGTACAAGGGCTACTAATTTTTAAAATTTCAGACCTCTTAGATGATTTAATTCTCAATATTTGCTTTAAGAGATTGAAAAGCAAAGTATATCATATATTTATATATATATTCTTATATGATTTAATTATTAAGAATTAAATCATCTAACAATGTGTTTTTTTGCACCAGGTTGTTTTTGAAGTCCAGGCTATCCTAAAATTCACCCTAATGGGGTAGAGAGAGGAAGATAGAATTTAGAGTTAATGTACCCACATTTGCATGTATAGAACGTGGATAGCCATTTATAGTCGAGTATTTGAGCCCCGATCTCCCCATCAAAGACACATCAGACTAGATGAGCTTGACATTTAGTCAGCGTGTCCACCAATGTGAGTAAATAATTTATTTTCTTTATTTTTTAGCAATACATATTACTACCCTTTGGGGTTTACTCACATGTACTTATTACGCTAATTTTTAAGAATGAGTGAGGTTGAATTCAGAGCACGTTTTCCCACATTTGCATGGAAGGAGAGCGGAAAACCATTTATGAGAAAACACCCTCGGTACATCGGAGTGGGATTCAAACCCTTATTTTACCATCATTGGCGGTCCGGTCTATTGCGAGAGTGATGCCTTAAACTTAGACCATTTTACCACAGATACTGATCAAGTATACAATTTTTTTAGAAAAGAGACTATTAAAATCAGTTAGTATTAATTGTCTGATCCATATGGGATGGTGGAGAAATGACATTAGTGTAGAGACAAACTACAAATATCTAAATGGATGGAATAATTTAATTAGACTCACCTGGAAAGTATTGGAAAAGAAACTTCCTTCAGCTCTGCACGTGTCAAACTGAAACAATTAATTTATTATATCATTTTTCATCCGTTCAAATTTGAGGCTGCTTGCTAATATTTACATAGCAATGAATTCAGTCATTTCCTGGAATAAAAAATGCTCATAAAATTATGTTCACAAATACAAAGATTAACAATACATATTCCAATTATAATCAAGTGATAAATGTTGAGAGATAATTAGGCCTATTATTGTTGTGTTTATTGAATAAAATATGTTAAAATCTCAACAGGAAATGACCTGCATTGATGGGCAGTTGAATTAAACTGTGGTCCTGTATACTCTGGTTTAGAGGAAGGTTGAGGTTCAAAACCCTACTGGATGTATTGAGCACCGTTTTGCCTTAATAGTTTGCTATGCTCCATCTTGTGGGTATATTTTCTCTTAAGGTATACCTTCATCGGGCCTAGCTCGTTAGTGTTATAAAATACCTATAGGCCAAACGGCGGATGTGGAGAAGAGCATAAAACAAACAACAAACTAACAGGAAATGTACGGTTTACTGTTTATAACTTCAACTATCGAGGTCCAATCCCGACCATTATTACACCTTATCATTTTCCCCTAGACCAGTTCTTCTCAAACTTCCTTTACATTGTACCCCTTGGTCGTGACTAAAAGTCCAGTGTACCCCTACGATAAAATTTACCCAAATGTCAAATGTAATTTAATCAAAGGAGAGAAATTTCCATCAGCTACCTTGAAAATTTCCCGCTACGTTTGGTTATGTTGTAATTTTGTCAATTGTTCCTTGAGAGCTACTCGCGTACATACCAAGTGTCACCCACATACTCCTAGGGGTACGCGTATCCCAGTTAGAGAACCACTGCCCTAGACCTTTGTCATTGTTTTTAAAGTTGATCTATACTTGTACTATTTCAAACAAGCAAGGGCGGTACTAGCATGAGTGGGTACGTGAACTGAGACATCATTTTAATCTGATCTGGTTTGGTGGTGACGGGGAAAAGGGGTTCAAGTCCATATCATGTGCACTGAAATGTGTTTTTCCCTAAATTATTTTCCGCTCTACCTGCTCTAAAATTCGGGTACAGTTCATTTAAGCTCTACCTCTCTGATCTACGTTCAATTAATATTAATATAAGGACATCTTGAACAGATAATAACATAAGACGTGACACAGGTAAAATAAAAATATCATGAAAGGAAGGACAGTATCAGCCAGTTTGAAAAAAACCCAACAGAAGCCACTTTAATATGTTCATACGTCAAGTCATGGGATCTGTAGATATCATCTTTGATAGTATTGCTAATAATATAACGTTGACTGCAGAATGTATTCGTATTTTTTAAACTTATTTATATCACCTTCCTAAAGTATCCGTAAATAAATGTAGACACGTGAATCTTACCAATTCATTGTTAGTTTTTCCATTCAATCCGTGGGCGAACACGGAGACCACGAATACATTGATGATGAACGAAATGAAGAGAGCTGTTGCGGACTCGATGAAATAGTACATGTTGGCCTCTCGAACTTTCTCGGTTGAATGTTTGTCCACGTGTCGAGACTGAACAATAAAGTTTACAATATTAAACCATGGAAACTGAGTGTGTTATAACATGTAATAGCATTACCAATCGCTTAAGAAGGGAGGGGGAGAGAAGGGCGGAATCCGTGATCCATCTAGAAATCTCCCATAAATAATATTATTATAAATATTATTAATAATATTTGTCATTTTTGAGTGTGAAAGATGCCTGTTTTCGGGACTCCAACTGATTCCTTAGTACAGAACAAAGCAGTGTTTAATCAAACTGCCTTGAACATGTGTTAGGGAAAAAATCGCGCTATGATTTATAAAGAAGGTACCAATTACACATTAGCAAGACAAACTCAGATGACAATAAGTATTATTGGTGACCTGGTGGTTTAGGGGTAAGCTGTCAGGCTTCTATGCTGGGGGTCCAGGGTTCAATCCTCGGTCCCCACACAGATTTATCTGACTACCCAACCCTTCCTTCATCTCTGATAAGACGTGTATAAATAAAAAAAATTGCGAATGTGTAGCATGCCAAGCCTCCACCGTGGTTCGGATCCCACGTTAAGCTGTAGGTCCTCCATTTCATCTCACAATCACCCAACCACTACACATTAGCGTAAGTCCGTATAACCCGAACGGCTAGTAATAAGCAGTGCTAATAGTAATAATAATAATAATAATAATAATTTATTTTCTTGCTAAAATTAGAGTCCAATTAGTTACTAAACGAGGAAAAACCACCTCGTCAATGCAGAAAGCAATTTTTATTAACATACGGAAACTCTACCTTGACTAGTGTAGAGTGCAAAATTACTAACATAAAGAAACTCTACCTTGACTAGTGTGGAGTGCAAATATTACTAACACAAAGAAACTATACCTTGACTAGTGCGGAGTGCAGATACAGGTTGTGAGGCATAATGACCGCTCCTATGATCCCCACAGCTTGCAAGAGAGCGCTGCTGTCACATTGTTCGCACCAAGGGTAAAACATCCCTTTGACTACCTCACCTTGTGATGGTGTTGACACTACATACTGGAAAAGTAGTAAGTTATTAGTAATTCACCAAATATTTTAATTAGCTAGATCTTACCTCTATTTGGGAAGATAGATTGAAAAATGAACACATGGCATTTATCTGTTTCTTCCTTTATCTCAACTTGAGGTTCAGATGATAGCTAAAATATTTTTTTTAAATAAATATTAATCGCTTGTTTTGAACTAATCAGCACACATTTAGGTTTTATGATACTTTATTTGCATTAATTTTTAATGTATTATAATAAATAAATAAAGATTGGACACTTTCATAATATATTTTGGATCAAAGCCAGTAAATATAAAGAAAAGGGCACCTAGAAACCTTTCTCAGGCGCAGGTATTTGGGGTTAATGTCTGAGTTAAAGATATTGGAAGCTATGGTCCAGTTGTGGTATTAATGGACCCCGATACACTCATAAACATTTGGGTTAATACTAATGAGGTTATTGAGGGCTAATGATTTAGTTGAGGAAATTGAAGTTAATGATACAGTTGCAGATATTAAGGGTTCAGTGGAAGATATTGTGGGTTATATCTCAGTTACAAGTGTGGAAAGATTTTCTGCTGCAAACACTTAGAGCTATCTCCCAGTTTCAAACCTAGGAATTTTTAGCTCATTTTTATAAATTGGGTGCTTTGCGTCAGTTACAAATAGTTTGATGATATAAGCTTGGATATTGGGAGCTTTGTCAAAGTTTCAGATATTGGAAGCTATATTACATTTACCGAGAGTGAAATATTTTTCTCTGTTTAAAAAACTAGAAGATAAACCTCAATATTGCGAAGAGTGAATAGTGTAGCCATTGTTCATTGGGAACCTTGACTAAAGTTCAGACACTGGTAGAATGTAAGCTTTGAAAATATTTAATGTTTTGTTTCAGCTGCAGATGATGCTATTTTAAGCTCAGGTGCAGACATTGAGGGTGTTGGTTCTAGCGTACGTTTAGTTGGGTTTTTTTGTACAGATTTTAGAGGCTCAATCACATTTTCAAATATTGGATTTAATGGCTCAGTTACATTATGATGACGATCATGGCTCAATTTCAGACATTGAGGATGGCAATACCTGAAATATAAATACATTAAATAGTAGATAAACAATTTTTAAATATATTTTATTTTTAAACGACTTCATTTTATATTTATTTCATATTAAATAATATTCCATTTCAAACCAATTTTCTTAGTTCAATTACGTGTCCTAGCAATGTAAGAATATATCATACCCCTACAAGCATTTACTTACATGGTTGAGTGATACAAGATGTCACTATAACCATCTCTTCCAAGGACACAAGTTCAGATCTTTAATGAGTAAAAGAGTATCCATTTACTAATATCGTGTTAATTTGTTTAATTGACTACGGTAAAAGGTCACACCAATTAAACATGCTAAACATAAGTTACTAAATACCTCATATCCAAACGTAACCGCCATTAAAGCTATCAGGACTCCAAAGAAAAATTCCAGTTTCCGTAGCCCGTACTTATCAAGTCCAAGAAATGTGAGTGTGTCGACAATCGTTATCAGAACCCCAGCCCACAGAGGAATACTGCAAGGAGAAAAATTCTGTATTAGTTGCATAATTTCAATGTTCAATAAAATGTAAGAGAATCTAAAATCATGGTCAGTCTTACAAAAAATGTGTTTGATGTTTGTGTCCCATAACATAAGATTATGTGCCATAAATTATTAAAAAAAATAGTATATGAATATATAAGGGTTGTGATCATTAAGATCTATAATGACTTTCCTGATCATAATTGCTTAGTTGTGAAAGAAAAACCCTTTTTCTTTATTAATGAGTAGACCTTTCATAGTCCAAAAGATAAATTGAAAAAAAGACCCACACAAAAAAAAAACTAGCAAAAATTTTCATATAAAAATTAATATTTATATGATTTTTGTTTTGATAAGAAGGATAAGCAAATACTTTTTTAAAATTTGAATTGTATCATAGGATATGCAGGGATGTAAAATGTAATTTAAATAAATTGTATAATAAAACACTTGAAAAGGAGATGGCAAATCATATATTTAAAAACCTATCCCCAATGAGTGTCAAAAATGTAAATAATTAATACCTGTAGATCCTGAGTAAAAGTTGAAAACGCCAGCACTGAGATAGCTTTTTAAGTCCCAAACTTCTTGAAAAGGAAAACCACACCCACGGAGTGAATAACATAATAGTATATATAGTTTCACCTACTTACACTTTATTTGACAGCATATATATTGCGGTTGCAGTTCCAATAACCTCTTGCATGTCCGATCCTATGATTGCTATTTCAACCATAAGCCACAATCCGAAACGAGGGATTGTCGGGTATTTCTGATAGCACATCTCTGCCAGGTCGAGTCCCGTGACAACGCCTAAACGTGCAGAAAGTCTCTGCATGAACATACCAACCACAGTGGCTGATAGTAGCACCCAGAGTAGCTGTAACACAGGAACAATACATACAATAGCTATCTTATAATGTCAAAATTTAACCACTTTTCCACCACATTATGCTATAAACTAACTAATATACTTGTTGTAAATATACTTAGGAAAGTTTCAATCTCTTGGCACTACGTTCAGTTGTGTAGTATGTGTGGATTTTTGCTATATAACATACTAAGTTAGCAAAAGTTCATTTTTCATATGAAGAGCCTTAGCTGGTCGCGCAACAAGAGCTTCTTTCGCGGCTCTATGTCAGTAAACATTAATAAAATACTAAAATATTATAGTTTGTAATTTCTAAAAGGTTTTTCGTACGAATATTGGACTGGATAATATGTGTTCAATTGTGAGTTTATTTGAAAAATATCCTTTATTAAAAGTCCTACTCTAGTATTTTGTGACCCGCCTCGGTGGCGTAGTTGGCAAACGCGCTAGTCGTGTTGAACTCAACCACTGAAGACGGGGAGATAGAGGTTCGAATATCGATCGGGTGAACTGGGGGGTGGGGGTTTCCTAAATGGTTTTCCACTCCCCCTCCACGCAAATGCGGGTTCACTTCCTCTAATTCATCCTTCCCAATTCCTAATCCATTAACGTAATTAGTACTTAAAGCGTATAACCCGAAAGGGTAAGTAAGACGCGGTGCTAAATAATAATAATTATAATAATAGTATTTTTTGATAAAAAAAATTGTCCCATAAATAATATATAACTACGTCATTTAAAAAAAAAGAGATTCATTATGTAGATATCCAAAATATGTATGTATGGTTGGATGGATATAATATCCAAATGTATTGCATAGTGTTTTTGTATTTTCGTTATTATTTATTTTAGCTTGTTAACGTACATTTTGTGATGCAACTAATTAAGTTTGCAGAAGGTTTAAAACCTAACTTAACTATAGAGAATAAACAGCAGCCATCATTTCATCACTGTGAAAGAGAAAGCCTCTATTTAATCAAATATACATTATTTGACCCTACCGGGAACTTAGCCCGGGATCTTGGCCTCAATAGGTGGACAGTATATCAACTCAGCGAATGTATTTGGCACTTGGTAATATTCCTTCATGAACACAAGTATTAACTTACGTACCTTATATTTCGCAACAGTTCCAGATTGCAGATCTGATTCAATATTACCAGGGTCCAGGTATGCTATACTCATCAAGAAGCCCGGTCCAGTAAAAGACCATAATTTACGAAAACTAAAAGGGGGCTGAAAAAGAAAAACATGGCTGAGAATGGGCACACATTTTGTTCTCAAGTATATACAATTTACAACACAATAACTAATGTACACGGAATTAAAACCAAGACCCTTCACTCTCCCATTTGCAAACCCAGTGCTTTAATGAAGGCTGAATGGCCATGTATTCGAGATTAACTGGACGATCATTTCCCGTGTGACTTAAATATAGATAGGCAATATATCTTGAACCAGGTCACATCGTAGTGTGGTAAACTGGATGAAGTCTTTGTTAGAAATTGAGACCAGTGAAACCATTTTAAAATATCTTAAAAATACAACACAACTTTAAATATATTAATGACAATCCTAAAATGAAAATAATATTTCACTGATATCAATTTCACTGCTGTAAGGTTAAGGGTGCAGAAAACCACCTTTAGATGTAAGTTTAGGGTCTAGTGTGGTTTTTTTTATCTAGTATCTTGGTGAATCGGAAATAAGATGGGCCTTTAAAGCCAAACATACTAAGTTTGAGTACCTTGTATTATCGGTTATATTTAAAAAATTATACATTATTGATAAATCAAGGCAGTCTGTGATTATATTTTACTAATTTATTGACTACACAAACATATGGAATGTATTCATGTTAATAAATATTTACTGATATAGTCAAATATATTATTAACTGATATCAATAGCGAGGCATGTCTTTTAGAAAGAGTTAGCAACTACCTTTACGAAAAAGGACTCCTTCCTAAACAAGTTCAAACAAAAATAAACAAATTTATTTTAATGTATTATCTCAATTTGTCAATTTAAATACATAAAGCGTACTAAAAAAAGATTAATATTTGTCAATCAAGAAATAAGAAAATATTGAGTAACTAGCATTAAAATATATGGGAATTAATAGAGAATGTGTAAATGTTAATTTAAACTTACCCCGTAAGCTGGACAAAAATTAACGTGAAGCAATTAGAAAAATTGATTTAAAAATACAACCCTTCCCCTTGGACACAAAGTGACGTACAGCAGTGGAGAAAATTGATTCAATACTATCCCCTGACCTGAAAACAAAGTGACGTACAGTAGTGTAGGAAATTGATTTTAAGCTACCCCTAGCCTTGGACACAAAGTGACGTGCAACAGTGGAGGAAATTGATTTAAAAATTCTTCCAGCCCTGAACGCAAGGTGACGATCATCAGTGCAGGAAATTGATTAAAAACTAACCATCACCCTGAACACAAAAGGACGAGCCAAATTATGGAAGTGATGAATTTTAAAACTACCACTCTGCCCTGAACACAAAGTGACGTGCAGTAGGGGATTAAATAGTTTTTCAAACTACCCCTCTCTTAGGCACAACGTGACGAGTATGAATGTATGGAAATTGATTTAAAACTACCTCCAAACCCAAACACAGAGTGACGAACATCAGTATGAGAAATTGATTTAAAACTACCTCGAAACCAGAAAACAGAGTGACGATCATCAATGTATGGAATTGATTTAAAACTACCTCCAAACATGAACACTAAGTGACGATCATCAATGTATGGAATTGATTTAAAACTACCTCCAAACACGAACACAAAGTGACGATCATCAGTGTGAGAGATTGATTTAAAACTTCTTCCGAACCTGAACACAAAGTGACGATCATAAGTGTATGGATTTGATTTAAAACTACCTCCAAACTCGAACACAAATTGACGATCATCAGTGTATAAAATTGATTTAAAACTACCTCCAAACACAAAATTAAAATCATCAGTGTGAGAAATTGATTTAAAACTACCTCCAAACCTGAACACAAAGTGACAATCATCAGTGTATGGAATTGATTTAAAACTACCTCCAACCCCGAACCCAAAGTGACGATCATCAGTGTAAGAAATTGATTTAAAACTACTTACAAACCTAAACACAAAGTGACGATCATCATTGCATGGATTTGATTTAAAACTACCTCCAAACCCAAACACAAATTGACGATCATCAGTGTATATAATTGATTTAAAACTACCTCTAAACACAAAGTGTTGATCATCAGTGTAAGAAATTAATTTAAAACTACCTCCAAACCTGAACACTAAGTGACGATCATCAATGTATGGAATTGATTTAAAACTACCTCCAAACCCGAACATAAAGTGATGATCACCACTGTGGGAAGTTGATTTAAAACTACCTCCAAACCCAAACACAGAGTTACCATCATCAGTGCATGGATTGGATTTAAAACTACCTCCAAACCTGAACATTAAGTGACGATCATCCGTGTGAGAAATTAATTTAAGACTACCTACAAACCTGAACACAGTGTGACGATCATCAGTGTGAGAAATTGATTTAAAACTACTTCCGAACCTGAACACAAAGTGACGATCATAAGTGTATGGATTTGATTTAAAACTACCTCCAAACCCGAACATAAAGTGATGATCATCCGTGTGAGAAATTGATTTAAAACTACCTCCAAACCTGAACACAGAGTGACGATCATCAGTGTATGGAAGTGATTTAAAACTACCTCCAAACCTGAGAAGTAAGTGACGATCATCAGTGTGAGAAATTAATTTGAAACTACCTCCAAACCCAAACACAGAGTGACGATCATCAGTGTGAGAAATTGATTTAAAACTACCTCCAAACCTGAACACTAAGTGACGATCATCAGTGTATGGAATTGATTTAAAACTACCTCCAAGCCCAAATTGACGATCATAAGTGTATATAGTTGATTTAAAACTACCTCTAAACACAGAGTGATGATCATCAGTGTAAGAAATTAATTTAAAACTACCTCCAAACCCAAACACAAATTGACGATCATCAGTGTATATAATTGATTTAAAACTACCTCTAAACACAAAGTGATGATCATCAGTGTAAGAAATTAATTTAAAACTACCTCCAAACCTGAACACTAAGTGACGATCATCAGTTTATGGAATTGATTTAAAACTACCTCCAAACCTGAACAGTAAGTGACGATCATCAATGTATGGAATTGATTTAAAACTACCTCCAAACCCGAACATAAAGTGATGATCACTACTGTGGGAAGTTGATTTAAAACTACCTCCAAGCCCAAACACAGAGTGGCGATCATCAATGTATGGAATTGATTTAAAACTACCTCCAAACCTGAACACTAAGTGATGATCATCCGTGTATGAAATTGATTTAAAACTACCTCCAAGCACAAACACAGAGTGGCGATCATCAATGTATGGAATTGATTTAAAACTACCTCCAAGCCCAAACACAGAGTGGCGATCATCAATGTATGGAATTGATTTAAAACTATCTCCAAACCTGAACATTAAGTGACGATCACCACTGTGGGAAGTTGATTTAAAACTACATCTCACCCTGAACACAGAGTGACGATCATCAGTGTATGGAATTTATTTAAAACTATCTCCAAACCTGAACATTAAGTGACGATCACCAGTGTGAGAAATTGATTTAAAACTACCTCCAAACCCGAACATAAAGGGATGATCACCACTGTGGGAATTTGATTTAAAACTACATCTCACCCTGAACACAAAATGACGTGCAACAGTGGAGGAAACCTATTTAAAAACAATCCCTGTCTTTCACACACAGGGACGAATAATATATTTACTGTGCTCGTCTGTTTGGTAACTAACATGCCTGTACATGTACCACATCCACAGAGGAGATAGGCCCCTTTAACGCCATCTACAGTCCCCGTATTTAATTGTAAGGTTCTTAGTACTCCGTAATAGATCGATTCCACACTAACAGATTGCATTGTTTACAAAGTCCTTATCCCTAATTCCTTGGTCTTTACCACTCCTTGGAAGTTGACTCATCTTTAACTTTCTAAGGACTAGTTTGTACGGAATGCTAAGGACTACAAATCACAACAAAGTAAGGGTGCGGGCGCATCGAAATGAAATCACCAATGGCATTTTCATATCATTTATACTAACTCATGTCTTAAATATATTATTTGTGATTGTATTTAGCCTATCTTTTAAATGTAGCCTATCCTGGACGTTTTACCAAAATATGTTGTGTAATTACTTTTGTTAATAATTGTTCAGCTGTGATATCGTTTGTTTCCACCTAGCTCTAGGAAATTTTGCTTTCGAAGAGTTTAATCGAGCGTTGTTTCCAACTTTCTCATTGGTTGGCACGGTCACGTGATTAAGGACACGGATATGGACTGTGTATTCGTAATTTCCAATTCTAAAGACTATAAGGATACGGAGCTTACGGACTTTGTAGATGGGGCTTTAGTTCTCATACGTCTCAATAGGTGTTGAGAAATGTTGCGCATACAGAGTCCAAAACTCCTAATAGGTTTTGTAACCAGTCTAATTTGTATAAACGACTGACCTTATGTTTTCCAGTTTGAGATTAATAAGAGTGGGCCTAAAGTTCATTCCGTTGTATGGATTTCTAATGCGTAAAATAAATATTTCCTCTTTAAGTCCAACTGTTACGAGTAGTAGCACTGAATATTCGCACTCTTCGCAACCGAGTGTTCTATGGAAGCTATCACCAGTCACAGGTCTGGTACTTAATTTAATATTATTACTCACCATTCATATCACTATTACACAGTTAAATTTCAATATGGTGTAAAAGTTATATAAATAAAATTTCTAGGCGATCACAAGTTTCAAATATAGTCAATTCCTTACCTTTTTTGTGTCTGATGAATTTTCCTCTTCTTTTATAAGTACTTTCTTGTCATCAATAAAAAAGCCGTTTTTGCCATTTTCATCAATGGTAGAGACGTGACATTGGTTAGAGGTAGCCATTGCACCACTTCTATACAAATATAATATAACATTTTAATTATTTTAATATATATATAATTTACATTAATAGGTTTGAAAGTTATAATAAAAGACTCCCAATGTCATAAAAAATTGTTAAGATATCTTAGGAAAAATATTGAGTACAAAAACTATATAACCTCTGAAAGATCACTGGGATTTACTAAAAATCCCTATTAATAGGGTTAGCAAGAAAATTAGGCAATTATAGTGAAAATTTAATAATTTTTAAATATCGAATATTATTATTAACTGTTTCACTCAACAGATCACAGATTGTTTCAACTAGTGTTTAATTAATTTAAACATATTCCTCCTGGATTTAGGTATATAGAAAATGTGGTTGTGCCTGCAAACATATTTGTCAAAATAAGTAATAATAGTATATTTGAAAGGAAGTTCATGTTTATGAAAGCAACAAAAAATTGTGCACAACAATCAAACTTTTTCAATCAAGTGTATAATAGCTTGGAACATAATTTTCAAAAATAAGTTTTCAGTCAACTACACCTAAGTAAGCTTTCTTCATAAAAACAAACATATCTTTAAAAAAAAATTATTTCAAATTATCACAAATCTGTTGTTTATAAACAGCTCAAAAATGTTTGAATTTTTTTATAATTGGTAGAAAAACAAATCCCAAATTCTCAATTTAAACTAATTATTAAAGGTCATTTTCAAAATATTCAGAATTCTCTAAAAATTGTCAACGTAAGCTATCTTTATATTAATTTATTTTAGAAAGATAAACATATACATTTTATTTATCATGTAAAATACTTTCAAATATCAATTTTAAACAAAAATTTTATATAATTATATTTTCAAAAAATTTCAAGTTTTTCAAAAATGAATTATTTGTAAACTACTTTTTAATGACTTTTATAAGAAAAACCAATTTATTAACTAATCTTTATTGTAAAATGATTTTAATATATCCATTTTGAACCAAATTGTTAGATGCATTTTTAAAATATATATAAAATAAAAGTTTAAAATCAGTCATGAGTAAGCTACCCTTAAAAATGAATGGTATGACACAATCACACAAACTTTTAATATTGTATATTATGGCTTCGAAGATAATCTTCAAAAATAGGTTTTGAGATTAGTCCATTTTCCTCATAATAACAAACACATCTTCTTTTTAATCACAATATCAGTCATTATATAAATTTCAACCCAAATTGTTCAAATATTTTTAACAAACTTTTAATTTTTTAATTTTTTTTAATAAATTACTATAAAATGATTTGATATTTGTAAAAATAAAAATGTATTATTATTTAACGTGAAAAACTTTCCTGGATTCCTCTTTTGAATTTATTTTTCAAGGTCAATTTTCAAAATATTCAAATTTTCTTCATATTATCGTAAATAAGCTATCCATACATTAATTCGTTTTGGATAAATAAAGATACATTATTATTGATAATGTAAAATAGTTGCCGATATCAATTTTCAACGAAATCGCAAAAGCCATTTTTTTAAATACTCAAATTGAAAAAGAATAGTCATCGATAAACTACTCAAAACAGAATTTTCCCCACAAAGAACAAGTATACAGATTTATTTGTCATATTTATGTCAAACACTCCCCAGATAAACATTTTAACCAAAATCGTTATAACCATTTTCAAAATAATTCAAATTTTCTAAAATTCTTCATCAGCAAACAACCCTTTATCGAATGTTTGCCCGAAACTAAGAAAACAATGTTATTTTTCTTGTCAAACATTCCCAAGATATCCAGTTGAAACCAAATCATTAGGGTTATTTCCAAGTTTTTTAAAAATCTGTCATCAGTTAACTACCCATAAATGAGTTTATACCCCAAAACAAAGTACACAATGTAGTTTGTAATAGCACACAATTTCAAGATATCCATTTTGTACAAAATCGTTAAACATATTCTCAAAATATTTAGAATCTAAAAGAATTTCTCATCAGTAAGTTTCTCTTCAACGAATGTTTGCCCAAAAACCAAATGTGCAGTAATATTTTTCATGTCAATTAAATCCCCCCTATGCATTTTAAACAAAATCGCTAGAGCCATTTTTGAAAAATGTAAAAGTCCAAAAATTATTCATCAGAAAATTACCCTTAATTGAAGGATTATGGTAAAACATTATTGAGCTATAACCCATCAAGTATGAAATAAATCCATCAAACCGTTTTGCATCCGTAGCCAGGGACAAACAGTTAGACAGACAGACATGGTGACAAACAGATTTGTAAAATTCACTTTTTTGGGTTCATGTTAACCCTAAACGTAAAAATTTGTTATAAAATCGAGATCAATCGATTAAAATTTTTCACAATCGCAATACTTTATCTATTTATGGGAAACCTAAAAATTAATACTCGTGTATTTTCTTTAATTTCGTTTTAAATTAGGGTAAAATTTTAACTCTAGGTATCGGGAAAAAAATCTTAGAACATTCTAATTTTTTAAGTCTGACCTCGTCATGTGGACTTGCTCTTCAAGAGCCCATTTCACTTCCAATTAACCAGGACATTAAGTACAGTACATGCTCGAACCAGAAATTATTGCGGTCAAAAGCGGGTTTCTCCCTTCCTCAAAAGAACATAGCGAAATTGAAACCAACAAGACCGTCTTGAAATTTAAATATATATGTGTATTTTTCATTTTTTATTTTATGTGATTAAATAGTTTCATCGGTCTTAATTCCAATGTTTTCTAGCCAAGTCTCCTAGTCACCACACAACAGTTTGACGCCTGATTCTAGCTGTATTACCTACCCAAGCTATGTATCTTGGTATAATCGCAAGGAAAATAACACATTTATACTCATTATAAGTTAGTCGCGCTGATTACTATCGCTGTATTAGGCTCAGAGCCAATTATGAACCTAGGTTATTCTAATTTACTCTATAGTGTATGTTACCGTTATACGTTCTCTGTGTCAGATTATTAGAACTTGACTATTCGAGCCCAGGTCCTTCTACTAGACTGTATACAGTAGATACTGTACATTACCACCCTATGTGTGCTATGGCACTGAAGCTAAGGAGAGACGCCCCATATATATCCCATCACAATTCAAAGTCTTATTCAAATCAAGATATGTGCCCCCTCAACTTCTTGAAGTGTAATAGATAATAATAATACCACTTGACACTTAAGTGTGATATGTATATTAGTTAATTTGAAAATATATAAAAATTAAATGTCAAATACGGAGGATTTATTTAAGTATTCAAAAACTAGACTAAACAAATAGACAACAGCTGCATTATACTTAGTGACGTATTTCAGAATATAATTGTATTTGAAAAAAAAAAAACTTCTTTTATGATTTTAGTGGCTATGCACAGAGAAATATTATTTAATCACCAGGTTATTCTGGTGGTAGAGAGTGCCAAGAAGCTTGGCCTACACCAGTCAAGTACCTACGGAGATTTATGGAAGTACATCTTTAGCAGACAGGACTTAACCTTGTCTAAAGAGTCCTTAGCTCCTAATCTTTATATTTCTTATAGTACTTTAATATTCACTTTTGTGCACACACACCGTTTCCTTAATCGCGTGATGTGAAAAATACTTTGTCCAATCAAACTTACCTGAATAAAACAACTTACTTTTTATTTGTCGTATCAATTAAAAACAATTTTAATCTTTATTTAGTAAAGTTTTCTAGGAATTGCTAATAAAGGTAAGTAAATGAAAATGCGATATATTTAAGAAATTAATGAGCGTTTCTTCTAAAATCATTGATACCTAAATTTCGATTCTCATATCATTGTTTACTAAGGCCTATTTGGTTACCTGTGAGTGATTCTCCGTGGTTGTCCGTACCAGTGATCTGAGAAAGTTAAAAGATGATCAAACTTCTACAGAATCTTGTTGATCACAAACCTACTGGAAAGGAGTCTTTGACCAGCCAGATCAATCTGTTACAGTGGAGTTAAACTATTACTGACTACAGAATACTGACTATGGTTCACACTAATACGGTAGATGAGGCTCTAGGCCAAATATTCCAAAGTATGCAAGTTCCCACTGATGATAAACCAGGCAGTAAGTTCACGAAATTAACACCAATTAAAAACATAAAATCCGTCACGGAGGTATACCGTTGACTGACCTGTGAGCATGTATTTACAAAGAATCATAATTTATCTTTGTAATATCACGAAAATCTTTGATAAGGTATTCTTAATTTTTTTTTAATCAGTTCAAGTGTTTTAATATATTTTTAAATATTGTTTTGATCTTATCTAACAGGGGGAGATTTTTTTTAGATATATCTATCAGTTAAACAAATTTAAAATACTGTATCAACTCACCCGACCAATAAATTATTAGTTTTACTTTAGTAATATTTTTCTATAAATTCATGATTTTAAAGAATTCATCTAACAAAAAAAAACACTACAGTCAATATGCAATAAACAATCTCAAAGTATATATCATATTCACACAAATTGTGTTTTCGAACGTTTAATACTGTATTTTCTTTTTGGAATATTAATCTAGAATAATCGCAGATACATTTTCTGTGATGAGTCTTGATAATATTTCACAAAAACATTTTTTTTTTCACTAAAAGACGGATCATTGGGCACTTGGTACGTTTATTTTGATTTTCTGGTAATGGAAAGTTCGGGGTTCAAATCTTGGCCACGAGTATTAAGGGTGTTTTCCCATAATGATTCAAGACTCTCTTTCCACGCAAATAAGGGTGCACTTACTTTAAAATTATATCTTCTTAATCCCTACCTTATTAAAGTAACTTAATGGAAATAGCCCGGAGTGGTAGTAAGAGATGGGATAAAAAAATAAACTCAATCAAATTGTTTTATATAAATTACTGTATAATTTATAACTATAGTATAATTCACTAATATCGTGTTACTGGTAAACCCAATGGGAAGAGACCATTGGGAAGACCTAGACATAGATGGGAAGATAACATTAGAATTAACCTGAAAGAGATAGCGTATAATGAGGTGCACTAGATAGAACTAGCTCAAGATAGGGATAGGCGGAATACTTTTTTTTTTAAGTGCGGCAATGAACTTTTGAGTGCCTAATGCCATAGAGTAAATAATAATTCACTGATATACTAACTGCAAAGTTACCGTATCTAATTTAACATTTTTATCTGCAGCTCGAAGATAATCCCAGTTTTGTACACCGCATTTTACTAGCCATTTAGGGTAGTCATATATTTATACTAATGGGGTAAGGATAAATAAGGAATAATTTGGAGGAAGCGTACCCACATTTGGGTGAAGGAATAATGGGAGACTACTTACTTCAGTACACGTGGAACTTGGACCTCCCCGTCACCATTAATTTAGTACATCACAAGAGTGACTTAGGAGGACATGTGACCATCGATGAGGGTAATTTCCTGTTACGTTTCCATTTCACCATTAGAAGATATAATTTTCAAAGGTTATTTTACCTCCCAAATTAGCTTACTACTGTCAAGATACTGACAATAGATTTAAGATCTTTCAACCCACTATGGCCTGCATTACGATCCAAAATGTCCATCACAATAAGAGTTAAGAGTTTGGCCTACTTGAGTACTTATACATATTGTAGATGTAGAAGTCCAAAAATTCATTATTCAACGGACCGTTTCCGTGTAAACGTGCCATTATAAATGTTTCTTGTGATATTATTTATATTAAAAAATACAGAAGTGTACTTGTTTAGAATAGTGTCAACTTAATGTTATATCATATTATAAAAAGCAAACATCACAATGTACGTACTGTTTCACTGTTTTGTAACAACTTACATTGTAATAACGCTCACCAACTGGGGCAGCCCGCTCTCACAAGGTCAACACGCAGCACTAGCTCAACCAGC
>CABEEJ010006676.1:0-22502 GCA_901482245.1 Timema douglasi | reverse complement strand
GGCCCCCCCCCCCCCAAACTTGAATCCTGCATACGCCACTGACCACAAGTGAACAGATATGTGTAGATTTCTTGATTGTGACACTCAATCATCCTGTTTATTTTGTATAGCACAGTGCCTTATTACCCGTTCGGGCTGTACGTTCATCCTGTTACTAAAGTGATGATCCGTGCGAGATGTCAAATGATGATAATGATGATAGAAAAAATCCACGTTAATGATTATTGATAAAACGCTTTATATTTAAATATCTATCTTTAGAATTTTATATTTTCTAGAGGTAAAAATGTGTTAGATTTCATATAAAAGAAACTATGAACTTATTTACATTACCACAGAATAAATAAGTTATATGTATCACACATTTTTGTGTTAAATGTGAATTTTAGAGTATTATTTGCGCCGATAATAGACGACTATGTGGTGTTTGAGGAGTAGCTACTCTCTTCCATTCAATCATACGTATGACATTATTTATGAGGGAAAAGTAAACAAACTGGTATGATTTTAAAACTAAATACAATATCTATCTTATCAAAGAACAATTATTTCAACAAATACCAGTTGTACACAAGCTATAAGTTGTTTAAACATCAAGTTTAGGCAATAATTGTATTAACTTTCGACTTTGATAAAATATAATTTTTAATAATCTTTTTTATTTATCTAAACAGTGCTACAATATTCTTGTAGCTTATACTTCCAGCTTTCATTTTTTTAAAAACCATTTATGTTAATTACTAACGCCTCAATGGTTTTCAAATGGAACATAAAGGCTGTCGGCTGAGATTTTGAAAAATGGTGTCTTTTGCACAGATGACTGAGAGTCATGCAATTCCATTATTTATTTTCCTCCATAACACACTTCACTGAACACAAAAAAACATAGTTAGCCTTCCTTCCCCGATTGATAATGATCAACCCTGGGCTCGAGGATTAAAACAAATAAATGCGTATTTTATTAAATAACAACAGGGAATACAAGATAAATAAGGATTATATTTGTGTTTTTGGAGCTTCAGAACTCTCATACTAATAAAACTGATCACAATGTGAGAATATGTTCCTTAAAGTCACTTTGAGTTGACATTTTTACGGGATCATATGACCGATAAACTACAGATACCAATTGATAATTTTTCTTTTCAATTTATTGATTATTAGAGCTTATTAGTTGAATGTACTCCTAACTATAATGGACGCCGAATACGTTATTGGCTGAATAATTACCTTCCCGAACAAACGAACTAGAGCTGTGGGGACTTTTACTTATTCCCTTCTTGTTCCTAGCATCGTTCCTATAGACCTCTATGTCTGTGTATGGCTGTGTGAAGGAGAACGTAGATGCTACTGTAATTCAAGATCGCTAGGATTCAATTAGTCGAATCCAAGAAACTGCTCTAGGCGTTCAGAACAACCCTCAGACACTAATTAACGTTCGTGATTGTGTTGACAAGTATTGTGTACAGTTAAAAGTTGATCACTTGATCACTTTAAAAAGCGGGCCTTGACTTTAATGTAAATTTATGTATATGACTTTATAGGTATATATATATATATATATATATTTGTTCACGTCATTTTAACCATCTTGACCTATACACGATTAATAATGCAAATGGGAGCGTAATAAATAAATTAGAAACAATAAGAAATGTACCCGGATCTAACTGTAGGGAGCGTAGTGGAACAAGTCTCACCACATTTGGCAAGGATGTGAACCTAAACCCCCCCGTCATTGATAAATTAGACGAGATTAGCTCAAAGTCTAGTCCTTGTTTCTACCGATAAGGGTGACTTAATAATAAAATCGTATTACCCATTCTTAATAATTATAAACATGCGAATAAAGAAAACGGAAAAATATATTTACTGTTTTGTTGTCCCCCACCTCAGTGGTCTCGTGGTTTTAGGCGTCAGTCTCACATTACAATGGACTGTCTTTAACGGGAAGATCAGGGTTAGAACCAATTAAGGTTGTTTGTACAGATACCACCAAATGGGGGATACAATTAATCTAAATTATACTTATCTCGCCTATGCACAGTTCATTTAGATATCAGGATATACAAACCAAGGCTATACACTTGGAGGTTAAATAGGAGTATTGCTCACGCATTAGCGTGGAGAGGGAGTGGGAAAACTACAGTAAAATATCTCATTGGTGAGACAATCTTCAATGCATCCGACAATAGCAAAAACCCTGATATCTTTATCACCATATAGTGAGCTTGACGCTTTAAACCATGTGACCCTCTGTATAGGAGGTCTGATTTACATCCAATAACCCAAAGTAATGGGCACTCAGATTAATGTGCAAGCTCGTAATAAAATGTATTGCCGTGTAGGTAATACAGTAACTAACTAAGCTTCGTTCTTCTTGTAGCGTTATAGTTCGCAGTAGCGCTACTGTTTGAATCTATTTCGGGTGTACTGGAGGTGTTTTTTCATTAAGGTTTTATCACTATTCTTTCACGTAAACTTTGGTATATTTCCTCTATATTCTAACTTACTCATATTTTTCCTGTTAGTGTAATCTAATGCAGATATCTTTATGATAGGAATTAATATATTTAATGACAAATTTAACTAAATCAGGAAAATTATCGTTCATAGAGTAGGCGTTGGTGTAAAATCAGACGTGATTTATTGTAGAAGTTTAAGAATCTAAGGACCTTAGAAGTAAATCCAAAAGTCACAACCTAGCCTTTTGAGTCCCCCTATAGCTATAGAAACATTGAACATATGATATTTTCTGACAGTTGTAATTTGTTTTATTTGTCCCTTTTACAAATGTTTGTGTCGGGCAGCAAAGGACACGTCCTCTGACAAATGAAGGAAACTGGAAGTAATCCTGGAAGTTATGGCCACATAAGACGACATCAGAAATATTCCCTCTCTGACCTAAGTTCATCCATCTCTCTTATATTTCTTATTCTCACGTTTGAAAACCTTGGACTTTCACTATGGACTTCGCAAACTCTCATTCCGAACTAAAGCCTTGTCACTTAAAAATGTGACATCAATATTAAAACTCTTATCAACAAACACCTTTAAAAGATCAAATTTAAAATTCTTCTTTTGGTGATAAACACGATGTCTTTAGTAAACTGCCAAATAATTAAATCTTATTTAACGCTAAACTTAAAACACCTTTAATACTCGTATCTATTTTAATATCTTTACACAATGGTTTTATCAATCGGACCCCCCAACCCTGCCCTTTTTATTCAAACTTTTCATAGTTATCAAATAATATTTTGAGTAAGTACCTAGGTATGTGGAAATGGTGGGTGGGGGAAGGGTAGTGAAACTACCTACATAAGCTACAAACTCCACTTTTGACGGTTGTTCTGTTATTTAAGCTGCTTTTTTTTTAGCGTGATTCCTCAACTATGATCTTACAGATGATAACAAAAATGTTTGCTTCATTTTCTCGGACTCCATCTATTCGGCTCATTCCAAGAAACGTCCTTTATTTTCAATAGGCATACTATATGAGTGCATGAGAAAATATTACTTTAAGAGCGTAATTATTTTAAGGTTTATTCTGTCAAGAGGCTAACCCACGCTTATACATTTCCTAGAAAGCCAAGAGTGTAGGGTTGCCTTCCTGCTGAGAATAGCATAATCTAATATAGATGGTATCCTGTTTACGAAAGAGCACGGTGCGACCGATGGACCTTAGTAGCCCGGTCGGCATGGTAGTACAGCGTCGTGTCTAGTTGAAATTGGTCACTTGACCACGCCTTCTCACTCTCTGATTGGCTTTTGGTTTACACCCTCTCCTCCCGCCCCCTCCCCCAACCCTCCCACCCTCCTCCTGACCTCTTTTTCCAGGTGCTGATTACGTCCTCCCCTACAGACCCTCTCCCCCTAAGGCCCCTCCCCCTACATCCCCCTCCTCCTACAACCCCCTCGCCTACCAACCCCGGACATGTTGGTTCTTGATGATTAATTATTAATGATTGTTAATTAATTATTGTTAATTAATTAATTGGTAGGATAGAGGTTTTAGAGTTTTTATTCATTGATTAGGGCGTTGTAGTTTATTTATTTGTTTATTAGAACCTCGCGCTATGGCTGTCGGGGGTAGAATGAACATTGGCTCTTCTGTCACAAGGCTCTGTCCCGGAACAAACTTCTCCAGCCGACCTTGTATGCTAGAAGTAGCCTATCTGCTCTACTCAATCTCTTACAGCATAATTACTGCTACTGTCTTTCTTTCACTTGTCGGAAACAGCAATATCGGGGGTGGGATTCCCCTCCCTGTAATGACCCGTGAAAGTCGTTAGATGACGCGAGCCATTTAAACATCTGTTAATGGTAGTGAGCTCCTTACAGACTCATTTATTAACCTCCTTGGAAATACACGACCTCAGGAGCCCGTCGAATGTAAATTTAAACATACGGTTTTAACCGCAGACCATATTGTTAATAGCCACGACCCCCTTAACTTAGGTGATCCCGCTGTTCAAACTCAAGCTCTTGAGCCCAACGAACGCAGTCAGGTCTACAGAAAGTAGAAAATGTTCCGCTAACTGATTGACACAAGATTTAAACCTGTGGCGGTTGAAACAAAAAATAAACTTCCCAATTTTTGTTGTGACAACTACAAATATGTTTTGACAAATGCTGTCTGGGTGAGGTTATTTCTAATAAATTTTTCATTCTCCTTCCTTGCAAAATGAGGGTGCACTTCCTCTTATTTTGGGTTACAGTAATTATTATATCAACAAATATAGTCTCCAACATGAAACGATATTTAAAGTTGTATTTATTATTACATAGGAATTTATGGGGGAGGTTTTTTCTAATAGATTTTCCATTCTCCCTCCTTGCAAAATTAGGGTGCACTTCCTCTAATTTTGGGTTACAGTATTTATTATGTCAACAAATATAGTCTCTAACATTAAACGATATTTAAAGTTGTATTTAATATTACTTATGAATTTATGGGAGAGGTTTTTCTAATATATTTTCCATTCTCCTTCCTTGCAAAATGCGGATGCACTTCCTCTAATTTTGGATTACAGTATTTATTATGTCAACAAATATAGTCTCTAGCATTAAACGATATTTAAAGTTGTATTTAATATTACTTAGGAATTTATGGGGAGGTTTTTTCTAATAGATTTTCCATTCTCCCTCCTGGCAAAATGTGGGTGAACTTTTTCTAATTTTGGGTTACAGTAAATTATTATGTCAACAAATATAGTCTCTAACATTAAAAAATATTTAAAGTTGTATTTAATATTACTTAGAAATTTATGGGGGAGGTTTTTTCTAATAGATTTTCCATTCTCCTCCTTGCAAAATGCGGGTGCACTTCCTCTAATTTTGGCTTACAGTATTTATAATGTCAACAAAATATAGTTTCGCACATTAAAATTTTATTTAATAAAACAGTTGTTTCTAAATAATTTACCCCTGCGGTGTGGTTGGCTACAGCGTTTGTTTCGTGTAGAGCCGGACGGTCGCGGACGGAAGAGTTGGAGGTTCGATTCTTGCCAGGGTAAACTAGGGCCGTTTTTTCACTCTCCCTCCATGCAAATGCTGGCTCACTTCCGTGAATGCTGGCTTTAGCTAAAGCAATTATGTTTAAGAAAAATATAACATTATATTAATACCAAAAGTATTATATATTTTAAAGAGATGAGTTTGAGGTTCAAATCTTACCAGGGTAAACAAGAAGATGTTTTTTTCACTCTCCCTCCACGAAAATACTGGCTCACTTCAGTGAATGTTGGTTTCAGCTAAAGCAATTATGTTTTGGAAAAAATGTAACATATTATATTAATAGCAAAAGTATTATACATTTTAAAGAGAGAAAAAAATACGCGCATGTTTGTAACAGTGCTTATTTTGACATGTGTTATAGTTGAAATGGAGGCCGTAAATGACACGAAGACCCCCACAACACCATCAACAGACAATCCATCCCACCACACCGCAGGAGCACCACCAACGAGCCTAGGAGACGGTGCTCGAGCCCCGGCTGTGGTGAGGGAGACGGGGATTGTGGTTTTCCAGCAACCTGTGGAGCTGGCTACTGTGGGACCGTCTTCAGCCCCGCAACTGGGATTTAGTGGCCTGGTATATCAGGTAGGCGGGACCCTGTCAAATGGCGTCCCTCTTCGGATCGTCAAAGATAGGATTAAAAAATTGAGGCGTTTCTTTTATACTGGTAGGGAAATTACCGTACATCTTGGTGTTCCAGCAAGCGATCGTGACGCATCAAGCTGGCTTGAAGAACAAAATACTAATTTGCTCAATCGGCTGCAGGACCATGGCTTTAGTGCCGATGACCACGTCGGCTTACTTTTGAATAGCACGGACTCTACGTTGAGCCCTGTGTATGTCTAATTTAGGCGAACAGACCAGTTAGACGCTCGAGCCGTGCTTGATAACCTAAGTCGCGTGTTGCAAAGTAATACTTTGTTTTTGAGTACAACAGCACTGTACGTTAAGCTAGGCCTTTTTAAAGAGCCTCACGGGAGTGCACGTTATTGTGATAAACTCTCTCCCGCAAACAGATATACCTGTAAAAACCAAGGGATCATTACGATTCAAAATGGTGATACAGTTTGCTTTGCCCGTGCCTTGGTTGTCGCCAAAGCTATATGTGATAATAAAAGAAAACCAGGATGCATGGATGTGAACACCTTTAAACAAATCAAAACTGGCCGTCCTATTCAAAAACTCAAAGCAGAGGAACTATGCCGTGATGCCTATGTGAATCTTTTGAAAGGTGGTGGTCTAACTGAACTGAAACAATTTCAAACATATCTCTCCGAATACAAAATCACGGTGTTCAGGAAACGTCAGGCGAGACAGGTCCTATATGAGGGGCCTACTCCCTCCGAACATTCCTTTAGGGGATACCTTGATTTGTATTTTCACGACGACAAGCAAAACCATTTTGATGTCATAACATCCTAGAGCCGCATTTAAGTGCTCGTACTTTTGCCGCAAATGCCGTGTTCCTTTTGATCATAGGAACAAACAAAAGTGTGAATCCGCGTGCAAAATGTGCTACGCTAATCGGTTTGTAGCGTAAGCCGATCTGTGTTCTGTTAAGACTGTGGGCGTTGGTTCATAAACCAGACATGTTTTGATAACTAGAAACGTCCCGGTTTTTGCAGAGGTCACAGGTCGATCTGTGATGTCAAAAAGGTTTGCGAGGTCTGTGGGCAATTTTTCAGTTGGGAAAGAGCAGAATATTCACATAGGTGTTATGAGATTTTTTGTAGAATATGCAAAACCTATAGTCCTTTAGTCATTTCTGTTATATGGAGCAGGCCCCATCAAAACCGTCACTGGAAAAGAGCAATTTCACGTTGGTATTCTATGATTTTGAATGCAGGCAAGAAACTCTTCTTCAAGGTGCGGTCGGCACGTACTTGCAAGAACCTAACCTCTGTTTTGTGCAGACGTGTTGCAAGGCCTGCGTTCATATAGATGCAAATGACCATCATTGCACTGAATGTGGGGGTGATAGGACTCGCATATTCAAGGGTGATACCACAATGGCCCAATTTTTTGGACTTTTAGAAGAAATTAAAGCATCAAAATTTAAGGATATCACCCTCCTAGGCCATAATGCAAAATCCTATGATGGTAATTTTATTTTAAGATATATGATGGAGGTAAAAAATGGATTCCAGAGCTTATAATGAACAGTGGGAAAATCATGTCCATGCGTTACGGCCCGCTCCACTTTGCCCACCAATTGGCTTATTTAATTCAACTTTCAAGTGAAACACGGCATATAGATAGGCTTGAATAAAAACAAACTAATCAAATAATTTAAAATAAAAATATTGATCACAAGACAGCTAAAGAAAGTTTTGTTCACACCGAACCTCCCTAGCCATTCGGGTTAGTAAAATCATATAACGCTAATATGCTGAGAATGAAAATGTTGAAATTAGAGGAAGTGATACCGCATTATTGAAGGAGAGTGGAAATATCTTAGAATAAAAACCTTAGTTCACCCGACTGAGAATTGAGCCCCGATCTCCCTTTCATCGACAGTCTATTCTATTGCGAGGGTGATATCATTTAACCAATGAAGTGGGTCTCACCCAAAAATACTCTCCATATAAGGCACAGGAAGAGTGGTACGCAAGCGTTGCCTAGAAATAATAAGTGTATTAGCTTATCTCACACGCAGGTAAAACCTTAATTTCAAACTCTGTTAGCTTCGGTATTTTGTCCTCTTTTCTGCCAGTATATGCAGATCTATGGAAAACAACAGATATTAAAAAATGTCAGCTTTCTTCCGAGAAGTGCCAACATTTCCAAAGTCCTCATTACACATTAGCACCGTGAGCTGGATTTTATACTATACCTCATACAGATGTGTATTGAGAGTTGTATTATCATCATATCGAGGAAGCTACGTGTCAGGTCTAAGTGATGAGGTCGACGGCTACAATCAAGAGCGGCCTAAGCAACAGTTAACAAGTTTCGGGATAATTTGATGTCTTATCATCATGTGAGATCCGTAGAATGGCCCGGTGTTAATGATGAGTGCAGTTTTATTAACTAATAGCTTCACTTACGTAAGGTGAGTGTAAAAATAAGAATTTCCAAATACAAACAATTATGTTTAACATTTTATTACGAAATTTAATTGAAGTAAATATTAAAATATCCTTCTATGTTATAGTATTTATTTATTATCATATTTTTCAAATATTCAATTTTTTAAATACTTTTGGTAAAGTCAATTAACGGAAAAAAACATTAAATTCTAAAGGATTTGTCACTTAGATAAGAGCATATTCCCGGTAACATTATTAAAACTGCGCCCTTGGTGAGTTCCGAAAAAGTACGTTTTTTCATCAACGATTAATACAGTTGAGCCTAAGGATAAAAATAATTGTAAAGGCCTTGCAAACAGGGTGAAGGTTTTCGTATTTTCGCAACATGTAGCCAAGGTTAAAATAAGGTAAGCAATTAACGCCAAAATTTCCAAAGAAAACTGAAATCAATTGGTTTGACCACATGAGACACCATAAAATTATCTATATTATTATTTTGTAAAAATAAAAAATACAAATTTATATTTTCTTTCCCTGAAAAACATTTCCAAAATACACATTTTAAACTAAATCCAGTAAAATAGTCTTCTGATACAAATATTGAATTAAATATTTTCAAAAACCTATACAATTTTTTGAAAATTTAAATTCAAGCTAAACAATCTTTTAAAGAAATGTAAATAGTTTGTATGGATTAATTTAAATAGCAAAACTTTACCAGATACTCATTTTGTGACAAAGTATTTGAGCAATTTTTTGTTAATATTTAATATTTAAAAACATCTGTCATCCGTAAATTACCCTTAGCAATTTTGTTCTAGAAAATCAAATCTATTTTTTTTAAATTTGAACACCCCCGAGATATAAGTCCCACTAATATATAAAAATGAGCTTGATATTCTTTCAGGTAAAACCATAAAACTGATTGGGCTAGGGTTTTTCATGAACAGAGATGGCCTGGACGTCCGATTAACATACAGGCTAATTAAAACTCACGTCCACCATTTTTCTTCAAGATTTGAAATAGAAAAAACTATTATCATTTCAAAGTTGCGGAACTTCCAAAAGAAAAAATAAACATTTGCCTGAAATAATTTTTTATAATACCATAAATATCCGACTTATAATCATATAAATAAAATAGGGTCACTTTTATTTGGGGGTATTTGCGAGTATGTATAGGCGTTATAACTCCATAACCAAAAAACTTTGAAGTCTCAAAATTGTCACAAGGGAAACTCAGGATATCGCGAAGCCTCACAATCTTCACATTGATGAGATCGGACAAATTCACAATCTGGATCTTAATGAGACCGCACATCACAATCTGGACCGTAAAAGATCATACAACTTCTTAACCTGGACTTTGATGAGATTACACCACTTCATAATCTTGAGTTTATATGAGATTACATAACTTCCCAATCTGGACTCTGATGAGATAGCATAACTCCAGTATCTGGATTATAATGAGATACCATAACTCCAATATTCGGCTTCTAATTAAATCAAATATATAATTTTTTCACCTTCATTCGCTTCATTGTCAGTGTTATTCAACTTTATTATACTAATATGATAAAAATAAATAAGCTAAAATTGAAAGGAAATGTACCAGAATTTTCCTGAGAGATTAAGAAACCTTTTATGAAAAGCAAACTTCATACGACCTAGTGGATGAACCTTGATCTTCTTGTAAGTGTTACTTCAGTAGATGTACCTCACGTGCACACATATTTTGGTGATTAAATATTTAAAATACAAAACTAGTACTTGCTTAACTTGTGAGCGTTTAACATCAAATTACTCCTTTTTAGAGTCAAGCTTTTAATACTGTAAGGTTCGTCATATTTCCAGACAAATTATGGCTAAGATATGTAACTATACACCTTTCTTATTGATTTTTCAAACTATTCTTTTATCACGGTTATACATATTACTACCCGTCCAGGACATTCACATTTTTACCATAATGAGGTAAACAAAGTATAATTTAGAGGAAACGTATCCTCAATTGCGTGGACGAAAATAGGAAAACCAGTTTGGAGGAAAAACTATTTCTGGGGTTTGAGCACCAACCTCCTTGCTGAAGGAAAACCAGACTTGGTGAGACTAACGCCTTTAGGTGATTGTCTCTCAATTAGCTGGCTTAACTCACCAATAACAATAGCTGGCACCGTTGTATACAAAAAGAACACACGATTTATATATTTAAGATACATATCACACGTTAAGGAATATAGGGGACATAATATAATTAGCTCAAAATCCTCTTATTAATCTACTATCGTGCCACGTGCAAGATAAGAAAGATCATCCACTACCAGGATTAGAACTGACCAAGTCTTTCTTTAATTACCTTGTCAAGAATACAAGGCCTTCAAATTATAAATGAAAACAAATAATCACAGGAATATCTTTCATAAACTCTTCTGCCAATATCTGATAGCACTTAAGTGCAAATGACTCTTGAATTAGAGTAAATGAATAGGAGAAGCTTGGGCTAGAAGTTTCATGAGCTGGTAAACATGTTGTTCTATCTATCTTAGATATCCGTATATTTACATTAATAAGATACATATGAGAAAAATAAAACTTAGAGGATATTTACACGCATCTATTTAGAGAGTGAGAGCGGGAAACCAATTAATAAAAAAAACACCTTACTGGGACTTACTTAAGTTCAAACCACAACCTCCTCAGCTTCATAAAACAAAACGAGACTAACGTCTTTGACAGTATTGCGTTTTTACTTATAATCGCAAAAAATAGTTGGATTCGAGACTTTGATGTCTGTTAATGTTTATTGATCCTCTGAATCAGAAAATATGTTTTTAGTGATGCCGTTAGTCTGTCTCTGTCTCAAACAAGAGCTGAAACAGTTTTACTGAACGGGTTGATATTTGGAATCTAGGGTTTTCATAAGGTTCCCCAGAGGACTAATTGAAATAACCGATTCATCCCCATAGTTAAGGGTACTTTACTTAATGCCGAAAAAAAATCAATTTTCTAGAAATCGGTTCTAATGGATTTGATTAAAATACGAATCCTGGCATTGTTTGACATTTCAAACAAAACTGCTGCATCTCATTTAGCTCGAAATATGTCTTAGGGAGTACTTCACAAAAGAAAATATTTCTAATTTTGATCATATCCCTGCAACACTTTGAAATATGAAATATTTTTTTATTCCAACGTTGTAGGACTATTAAGAAAAATTATTATAATTTTTTATAAAACAAAAATCTTCCAAGCTCTAAGCAGATATACTTTCAAATTGACATCTGGGAAATGAGGATCCTTGCTTGCCCTGCTATTTGATGGACAATCATGTTACTTTTTTTTCTCAAAATATTTCCGTAACAGTGCAAATTATTTCATTACTGTCTTTGGTGGAATGTGAAGCTCTTTTTATACTTTATGTTTTTTCAACATTATATATTATTTCTTTTCATACATATTACGAGTTTTTAGTAAATGTCTACGAAAAATATTTACCATTGCATTCGTCCACATAAAACATAGATTTGAGAGTATGAGGTGATTCTGCTCCATGATTTACTTATTCAGTTTTTATAAGGAACGAGTGGATAAATTGTGAAATAGTTGCTGAAATTATATGGATGTTTGACAAAGTTTTATAAGAACGGATGGAACAATTTTGAATATTGGTTTAATTTAAAAGCTATTTAGGTGATGCTTTCTTTGTGACTAAAGTATTTTACTTACTATATGGAATTATTTACTTGAAAGTTTATTGCCAGACTTAGAAATTTAACCTTGTTACAACATATAAACACTAAGAGGTTGTCTCACTCATCATCCTAATCCCAGTTGACCCGTATCAGCAACAAACTATAACACAACAACACATCGCGGCACTGTTTAACATTGGACTAAAATTGCCCGAGGTTCATTTCCCAAAGCCAGAGCTGAGCCACGCCCACAGAAAAAAAGAAGAATGATAAGCGCGAACTTACTGCGCTCTGTTGGCCACACTCGAACAACTCGTAGAGCTGTTCTTTTCCGCACATCTGGAGACGTGGAGCATGTTACAGCATGTTCTCGAAGCATGGTTTCCCCTTCCCCTCTCTACCTTCAGTTGTTCCCACTCCTCAAGAGCACGTGGCATACTTTTAGGTTATATAATGATTGTGTGTCTGAGTTGTAGACACATTTTATTTACTGGCTACAAGGTGAGCGACATTGTAAGAGGTTGATTTAAACGCTAGGTTATTCAAAAACCCCTTTTGGCCTAAAATGTTCTATTCCATTTAAAATTATTTTTCTGGAATAGTAATACTTAAAATTTATTAATTATGGGCACTATATGGACTTAGTAAATTTTGGGCTCTTAAAGCCATTATAATGTTTATTATCTTTGAGAGGTTACTTCAAACCGAGTTCACCTTTATTACGATACCTATGGAAGACCTTTGGATCCTGTGCCTTAATTTTAAACTTTACTCATCCACTTAGCGGATGGGTTCTTTTTTATCCTTTGGGTACCGCTATTCGAGACGGACTTTTAAAAATGATAACGTCGTTTGCCAGATCTTCTTATTGTAATAATTTAGGAAATTATGTCCATCTTGTTATTTATTTAGAGACTATCTACCTTGTTGAATATGTTTAAAGTTTATGAATTGTTAGTCAAAGAAGGGGCCACGAGCTGGCGAGGTTATACCGCAGTCTTGGCTTTATTTACTATTGTTATTTTTGCAGGCCATTAGACGGCGTAGTTTTCAATATTAAGACCCTTGTGAATAGATTATGATATGTTTAATATTATAATATTCTATTGGGTGGAACTTTGTCATATGAGACTACACTTTTATTGTTTAACCTATGAGAACTGTCAGTTAGGGTAACTCAACTTTTATGTATGTTTGCTGGATCACTTTCCTGACCAATTATTTTATCTGATGCTCTATTTGATAGTAAATTTAATGCTATGGCAGGACTATTTGAGATTAATTTGAAGGTCAATTTAGTATAGATTGTTTAATATATCTTTGAGTTGTCATTTATTGGCAAGAGTATTGTATTACCTCTGAAATTACCTTTGGTAGCTTGGTTCTCAGAGTATGATGTCGTTTGGGCTTTGTCTTATTTATAAGACTCATCTATCCAGTTCATGCCAGTTTAAATAAATGTTTGCCTCTAATATATATATATATATATATATACATATATATATTTCCAACGCCTAACGCTATATGTTGTCTCACTCTCTCATTGAGCTGTATGTAATATGATGTTTGAATAAAATAACTTTCTTGTTTCCATCACCAACTGTTATTTCTGAATGGAGATAAAGGGGAGTTACACAAAAGTACGCCACCTATTCCTAATTAGAGTCCAGTCACCCTCATTACATCATATCCCTATATTTTTTACTAGTTCTATCTAATCTACCTAATTACACCCCAACTCTATTTTGAACTATTTCTATACAGTCCACCTCTTTACACCCTATCTCTTTTAGCAAATTACGATTTAACCTTCTCCACTCTAAATTTTCTTAATATCTTTTTGGACCAAAAATATCTTCCTAATAACCGTGTTTCAGAGCACTATACATTTTTTTGGTCATATATGCTAAGTGACCATTTTTAATACCCAAAGAGAAACACCGGTGAAACTATTGTTTTGTTTATTGTGAGTTTTAGATTTATTGACAATAGACGTAGTATTATTTACTTACTTAAAATAAAATCATGCATTTCCTGATAATTATTTTCTTAGTATCTACTTTAATACCGTTAAAAAATCGTTCCTAGATATTAAAGCTACAATTAGACCCTACCCTACCAAAATGATTACGTTTGCAGCTATACCCAACTTTACTATCTTATCATAATTAAAATAAGTGTTGTTCGCAAGCTAATATCTTCTTTTACTCTTTAATATTTACCAAACATATAACCTAAGCTTATAAAATTTACTTATTTTAAGCTTTATGTTATGATTTTATTCATCGTTTGTTTGGGAATAAATGGCATAAATCCATTACGGCAATCTACATTCAGGTTGGTTCAGTTTGCCCATTTATCCCCCCTCTTTTAGCACCACTGACCATAGAACTTTACCATTTATTATCATCGAGGAATCAAGAGTAGTACAATAACCATAGACAATGTTTAGAACAGTAATAGAGGGTTCCATTTGTTTCAAATTTAAAGTTTATTGCTGTGGTCAGATGACAAAACCTGATATCTTTATTATTTTACAAAATTGAGTTATTAGTATATTCATACCCCTCTCATTGAGATCTTTAATATGGCATAATCTGGTATGTCCTACGCCCTGTGGTAGTTAAGCTATGAATCTGTAGTTTTTATGTCGATTTTAAAGAAGGCAGGAGTTTATATGTGATATTTTGGTTTGGTCATCTTAGATATTTTCCAGCTTGAAGCAATTTGTAAGTGGCTGAAGGTGATATGTTGACTTATTTGGTTTTTTCATGTAAAATATTCTATTTTAACAAAAATATTCAAGGTAGCAGAAGCTGATATGTTTATATATGTGTTTTTGCCACTGAGCTGATTCATTTATAACTTATTTTAAACTTTCAAAAAAAATTATGTGTCACTATATTTGGTTTTTATATCTTGGAGAACTGTAGATTTTCTGTTGGAAAAACTTGAATTATATGGTTTAACCCTGGCTATGTTGAACTGTGTATAGTAGTGTGTTTATGTATTTGACTGCTGAACTCCTGTTGTTTTTTAGTTTAAAGTGAAAATGTTGGTGTATAAAATTTGTAAGGTGGAGTTTAATGATCGGGGTAATCTTATAGTACATAAGATACAGTGTAAAAATGAAGAATTTGGCACAAACAATATAAGAAGCATACATCCCAGGGCATCATTTGATATTGCTGGAAGTAGCAAGATACCAGACCAGACACAGTGGAATCTACTAGGCCAACCAGAAGCTCCCCAGATATGGAGAATTCATTTTCATTGGTAAGAAAAAATATTTTTCTATAGGGTCTAGTACTTACTATTTACTTTATTGTCATTATAAAATTATTAGACATACTTATAAACGTTTTGTATTTTATAGCCTTGATACTATAATATAATTTTGTGACTGATTGACATATTCGGGATTGATTGATTTAAAATGTAAAATCATTCAGTTTCAAAATCAGACAATTTAAATAGACTCAAAACAAAATTATGGATACATTATTAGGTATTACTGGGCATAATTTTACAGTTTGTGACCAGTCAGGCATAAAGGATAAGGCAATGGCGTGGCTATAACCTAAAAAACTATCGTAATTAATTAACCAGTGTCCTGACAGAAATTCCAGATAGAAAACTAATTGTGATGTCCTCCTTTGTGAGTAAACTCATGTTTTAGGCTATTTCACCAAACCTAAATTAAAATCAATAACAGGTTACGTCCTTTGGAAAGTCAATACCAATAAAATGAAAATAAGCTACTAAACCAAGTGAAGATGTTAAGTTTCAGATTAAAAGTGATTATTTTTTCTATTACAATCCAAGCCATTGAGAACATTGATGTATGGAGCCTAAAGCATTAGCTTTTTATTTTATTTTGCTATTATTGTAACCTATTCTAGATTTTAAAAACCTCTAGTATAATAACAAAGCTTATCTGTGCTCAAGTTTTGGCTTGACATAAAAACTACCCTGAAACTTTAAGTAAATGATGGTTAAAATGTCCACAAAATGAAAGGTTTGTAAATAACTCATTGTTTAACTAACTCTTTTGTTTGAACAATGCATGTTCAGTGATACATGTGCTGTTAAAAAATTATATATAGGATTACCTGTAATAATAATAATAATAATAATAATAATAATAATAATAATAATAATACGTATTATTATTATTGGAATCATCCCCAGAATCTCCCAAAATGTCTGCCTAAAAGAAACAAACAAACACAAATAGGTTAATAATAATAATCAGTCAATCAATCATTGTTTATTTAAGATTCAAAAGAAAAAATAAATAATTGAATTTTTGATGCAATCCCGAAGTACCTAAAGGTACATCTTCAAGTCTTTCAGTTAAATAACTATTTAAAAAATAGTAACATTTATAATAATAAAATAATTAAAAAACATAAAGCTTTACACATATAACATTTGTTTTCAAAAATATTTACATAGTTGTTTGAAGTATGGCTTGAAGCATCCACTCTTTAATTTTGTTTTTCGCTATATTTATTTCAGGGATTTCTCGGAGTGTTGGTGGTAGCAAATTAAATAATCTGGGGATGGTACATCTCAGTTCCTGTCAACCATGATAATTAGAGTATTTGCCGATTGTATACACTTCTTTGTTAGATCTTCTTTGTTAGAAATTGAGCGGGTGTTAATGGAATGGGTTTTTATTTGCTTGTATTTATCGGAATGGTAATATCCTATAAAGAGGATATACTCTAATAATTAGAATTTTATGTTGAATGTATGTCTGTTTGTTAGCATTTTTGGTACCAAATATAGTTTTCAGGATCTTTTCTTGTAAACGCGAAATTTTGACTGTGTAACATTCTGTCGTTCCTCCCCAGATGAATATGCTATAAGATATTATTGATAGAACTAATGATTTATATATTATTACTAAAGTTTTGATATCCAATTACATTCTAAGATTGTAAAAAACATATGTCAATCCTTTTAATTTGCTCTCAAGTTTTTGTATGTGCCTGCCCCATTTATGATGTTTGTCAATTATAAGTCCAAGGTAAGTATGGCTGTCTGTTGCGTCCAGTTTTTCGATACAGTCACAACATGTTTGTGTCCTGTTGTGTAAACAATTATAGCTGTGATGAGTAATATTGACTCTTGCATGGTGCATTTTAGGAGGAGCGATATGTATAAATTTAGTTTTCTTTGCATATATTATTAGACGATGATCATGAGTCCACATTTGTATCTCGTTGTAGTCTTGTTGCAGGTTGTATTCTGCTATTTGGAGGTTTTCGTGAATAGTCAATAGTGTAGTGTCGTCTGTGTATAGGTAGATGTGTCCATGCTTTACTTGTCTTGTGATAGTATTGGAGTGAATTAGATATAGAATAGAATAGGTCCTTAATGTGGGGAATGTCCAGGCCTCCACCGTGGTTCGGATTCCACGTTAAACTGTAGGTCCTCCATTTCATCTCACAATCACCCTACTATTACACATTAGCGCAAGTGCGTATAACGCGAACGGGTAGTAAGACGCGGTGCTAATAATAATAATAATAATAATAATAATAATAATAATAATAATAATAATAGGTCCTAGTATTGGGCCTTGTGGTACTTCCATATTTGTAACTTTGGTTTCACTTTTTTGAGTGCTAATTTGTACATATAAACGTCTGTTAGTGAGATAAACCTTAAACCATCTCAAGTACGGTCCACCAATTCCAATCATTTTTAATGATCTTAATAATATATCAATGTCAAGCGTGTCAAACGCTTTTTTGAAGTCAATAAATAGGGCCAAAACATGATTATTGTTGTAAAGAGCTTTGTTAATTTTATTAGAAAAATTTTCTAGAAGGTTTTTGACACTTTTGTGTTTTTGAAATCCATATTGCCTTGGGTTTATTATATTGAATTTATTTAAATAGTCTGTAAATTAGTTAGCCATTTATCTTTCTAATATCTTCTCAAAAGTTGGTAGAATTGCTATGGGTCTGTAATTACCGTAGTCTAAATGGCTTCCACCTTTGTAAATGGGTCTAATTAGAGAGCATTTCATCTGGTTGGGAAATGTGCCAGTTTCTATTGAGGTATTTATTATATCTACTAGTGCCGGAAATAAATTTGGTCCTATTTTTATTATTTCCATGATTGTAATGTTATCATAGCCTGGTGATTTGTTTTGTTTTAATGAAGAAATAATTTTATTAATTTCTGTACCGCTGGTTTTATGTATGAACAATGAAGTGTTGGCTATTGTGTCTTCTATTTGTGTAAATTTTGTATCGCATTTATGCAAAATTACAATTATTCCATTGTCAAAAGAAAATGCAAAATTGTTACACACAGTTTTCAAGTTGTCTGTATTTTTTAATGTGTGCCTAAGCTCTTCATCTAGGTTATTTTTGCTACGTTTACCTATCACTTTGTTTACTTCACGCCCCTGAATAGTTTCAAATGGTGTTCAATTTTGGCTTTGTTTATAGCTCTTTTTACCTTTTCCCTCTCTTTTTTATAATCCTGCTCGTAAATTATATTGGTTGGATTTGACTTCCATTGACGATGGAGTTTATTTCTGATTTTAATTTTTCCTAAAAGGTAGGCATTAATCCAAATTGTGTTGGTTGTATTTTGTCCTGAGATTGGCCAATTTGTTGTATTATATACTTCCTTAAAAGTCAAAATTATTTTGTCATATTTTGTGTTCAAGTCTTGTAAGTCCGTAGTCAGGTTTCCCCAATCCAATGCTTTTATTTTGCTTAACGAAGACTTCTCTATTTATTTTAAGTATTTTGTTTGCGGAAGACAGTGAGCATTTATTTGATGTATTTTTATACATTATTTTCATCTCTGTAGGGTAGTGATCTGACATGTTTATACTAATTATTCCTGGTATTACAGCATAGTGATCTTTTGATATACGTATATATAGGTGGTTAATAACTGATCTAACTAAATTGATTTTATAAACTTCTTCCCGAGTACACTTATTAATTACATTTTTTAGGCCATTTTCTGACAAGTTATACCCTTCAATGTTATAAAGATTTACTTGTTCATTTGTTAACCACGTTTCAGTAAATATGATAATATCGAAAAAATTAGCTACCGTATTTAATTTTTTTTAACTCCAATTCTTTTTATATAGATCTGACATTCCAGGCGATCACATTCAAGCTATTATTATTCGAGTTTTTAAAGTTGTTTGGACAATTCTTTAGGGTTTTATATTTTCCTGTGTTTATATTAAAATTTATATCAGTTAACAGTTCGTTAGTGATGTGGTCCATCAGTATTGTGTAACTTATATTAACAAATTTGATAAAGATAATATACAAATAATTACACAATTTTGTCAATGTCATTATCTTGTTGAATCACAATTATGTCAGGTGTGGCAGTTTTCCTAGTAAGAGTTTATTCATTTTTCCACACACATAATGGTAACCTCTTTCCCTACCTTTTGATTTTGCCTTCCAAAACAAGGTCTTGAATTACTGCGACAAGTTATTGTTGAAGAACAAAGGACTTTTGTCACCATTATTAAATACATCGTTTTTCACTAACTTCCTACCTGACTGTCTATTTTTTGAGAGTACAGCTGCCATCACTTCCTCTCTCTTTCTTCTAGAGGCAAAACGAACAATGACTGGGGGTGGGAGACCCCTTTCACTGTTTGCGCGAGGGGTGGTAGGCTGTGGGCAATCTCAATGTCATCGACCTTGAGTTCTACCTCTAGTGCTTGTCCCAGTGTTGCCAGATTTTATTCTAAATTTTCGTTTGGTGTTTGGATCATACCGTGTATTTCCATATTATTTCTTCTGGTGTATTGTCCTAGAGAGTTTATTTTATTTTCAAGAAATACATGTTTCTCAGAAAGAGATTGATTTATGGTTTTGAGATTGCACACTTCTGATTTAAGTGATGCAATTTAAGCTAGGCAGCTACTTATTGGTTTTAAAACGTCATCATTTTTACCAGAGACAAAGTTGACTGATTCTTGCAGTTTTGGTGTTAAGCTGCTTGATTAGGGAAATTACTTAATCACTAGATGATAAGTCACTTACACCCACCAGATCCACATTGTCTTCTTCGGCGGAAGCATACGCATTCACTGAACGACACACTTTACAGCGCTATGCTTTTTTGAGGTTCCTAGAATTGGCTTTATATGTGTTAAAACTAATCCCAGAGCAGTCACCGAAATGAAAATCACTTGCTTAACAGATTATTTTTTACCGAGTACCCGTCCTTAATTATTTTATTACAATTTTCACAGTTAGAAGTCATGATGTGCAGAGGGGAATCAAAAGACTGCGGAGCTACCTGCAACACACGTCGGTCATCTCCAGTGTCACCAGCAATAATAATAATAATAATAATTAGCCTATTTGTGTTTGTTTCTTTTTAGGCAGACATTTTGGGAGATTCTTGCTTAGCTAGGGCTTTGAAGTGTTTTTTATTTTTATTTTTTGTGTTGTGGAAAACTTTGAGGATATCCAGTAGGCACACAGAGTGGATGGATGCAGCTAGTGTATAAATAATTTTATATCTGTTTTAGTTGAAATACTTGTTTTTTATTTTACAGTTCTGACCTATTCTTTATTTTATTATATTGTATCCTGATGTATGTAATTGTGTATTGAATTTGATACATACAGGCACAAGATGTTAAATCTTGTGGCTTAACTTGACCTTAAACATTATTATATAAATGTATTTAATTTTGTTGTTGTTTCTGACTAGTTTTCATAGAGATTCCACTGACAGGGTGTATAACTTATTCTCACTGTTAGCTTAAAGTACAACATGTATGCTTTCATTACTATCCATCCACAAAAATTCAAATGTATAACTTGGTGTATGTATAGTATGTAATTGTCACTGGCTTGATTTTTTCCCCCCAGCTGTAGCAGTTGGTGAGTTTCTAGAGCTCCCTACTAGCTATCTGCAGCACATACTACAGAACAAGAGCTTCGAGCCAATGAATCGAGTGATGTTAAACTGCAGAGCCTACAACTGAGCCGATGCCAAAGAAGAGGAAAGTTATTCGGAAAAGGGAGGAAGAGAAATAAAAGAAGGATCAAGGTTTGTCATATGTCAACCGCCATGGTAAAAGTTTTCAAGGGAAAGCTTTATCCCCAAATATATAAAGTGCTGTAGGCTTAAGTGCGAATAAAGATGTAACTCTGAAAAAAAAACTCGAAATTTTGAATGCATTTATTAAGAAGCCAAAAGAAGTGAAAGATGATATACTTTGATGTCGAATCTCAATTTATGAAGAAAAAAAAACTACTAGGAAAACGAATACTGCTAAAACTCACAATAGACAAATAACTGCCAATTATAAAGTGACTGTTGGAACATTACAAATTAGTATTTGTAAAAAGATGTTTATGTCTGTTCATGGGGTCACTATGGATAAAGTTAACTATATTATTCATAAACCTTGTTCCTCACCCACTGATTTTCATGGGCACGATAAAAGAGGTCAGCAAACTCCTAAGAACAAGTTGGTTGAAGAACGGGTACAGATAAGGGCGTTCATAGAAAAGTATCCAAAACATGAAAGCCATTTTTCCCACCGGGACTGTCTCAATGAAATATTCTTGCCTAGCCATTTGAATATAAAAATTATGCATGACAAATATAAAAAAATGAAGCTAGAAAGTGGAGAAACCCAAACTGCGTGCAATGATGTATTCAGGCATGTTTTCAACAAAACAGGGTACAAGTTTAAACAACCATACTTGGATACCTGTAAAAACATGTGATGAGTTCGTCACAATGAAGCGCAATGCATCCAGCACAAAGACAAGAGAAAAAATTTCCGAGCAACATAATGCCCATGTCATAGAAGCACAGAAAGGCTATGACAGTAGAACTAAGGACAAGATTTTTGCAAAAGAAACGGAAAATCGGACAGTCTTCGTATTTGATTTACAACAGATACTCCCATGTCCATTTCTATTCACGAATATTGTGTATTATAGGAGACTTCTATCAGTGTACAATCTAACCATTAGAGAATGCTCTTCTATGGAATCTTCAGAATGCTATATGTGGAATGAAGCAACTGGAGGTTGAATCTACAAGAAAATCACAAGTCTACCACCTCAAGTCGAGCACGTGATCACTCATTCAGATGCTGCAGGGGGACAAAATATAAATATTAATATGGCCTGTATAGTAGAGAAGAACTTAATGTTTCAGGGCGCAAAGGGGTGGTTGGTGGAAAGGGTAATAGCTTGTAGACGCGCGGAGGTGCGGGGGT
>CABEEJ010006675.1:0-37691 GCA_901482245.1 Timema douglasi | reverse complement strand
GCTTGAGGTACACTACCATAATAAAGCTGAAGTCATGTATCCTTGCGAAGCTCTAGAGTTGCCAGTGGTACTAATGCCCTTAAGTGTTCCATGATTTTACCAAAACATGACGAGTGCAATAGGTTGATAAGAACTTGTTAATTCTGAGCTTTTACCCGGTTTAAAAACAAAAATAAGAAAGGAAATTTTTCATGGCGGTGGTATTATCCCCTCCTCCCACAGAATATTAAATATCTCTAGCAGCGCTCACAGAGAAACAGACAACAACTATAGGATACATTGTCTGGGCCAACCCAAGTCTCTCACACTCGATCAAACATTTATTGAGCTCGAGAACACCCACATTAGGGAATTCCAAACAGATAAATGAATCCTGTATCACACCACAAGTGAACAACTCTGCCCATACCTCTAAGCCAACCATAGGGATCCCAAAATTTGTAACAATACCCTTGAACCATTTGATTCTACGCCAAACATGTGTTATAGACACATCAGGAGGATAGACACTCACAATATGAATGCCAAGAATCATGTTGAAAACTGCCTGATGTTATTTCAACAGATTGAATGTCCGACCTAATTAAAAGCGCAACACCTCCCGCCCGGGCAGGTCTATCCCACCTAAAAATTATAAATTTATGTAGGTATAGCAAAATTACCTTGGTACCTGAGCCAATTTTCCCTCAACACTATGATATGGATATCACGAGAAAAAATTAATTGCTCAAGGTCTGCTTTTTTTTGTTCCTGATGCTTCTAGAATGTCATTGTATCATATTTAAGAAACCATAATAAAAGCAACATTTAACAAAATCAGACAAGGATACCTTGGATACCCCCTACCTGCTTTAATTGTCGCACATCCCTCAACAACTCTGACTGTTCCCTGTTATCGTCGACATTAAACTTGGCAGATCTAACTCCTCCGGTGCTGAGGAAGCCACAGTTACTGGGAGCGACACAACTTTGAATACCAACTGTTTCATTCCCTTACTGTCCAAGATTCTTTACAACTATAGCCTACTCGCGCCTAGTTTATTTTGTTTTTCTAATGTTGGCTAAAAATGGTTATTTACTGTGGATAAGGTTTTCATTGAGATAGCCTCAAAGTTTTGCCAAATTTTCAATTCTAGGCTATATACCAGTCTGATTAAGTAGTTTTTAGTATTTTAGTTGAATGTTTATTTACAATAACTTGATTAAGTTTACTACAAGTAGCAACTACAGTAGAACCTCTCTAGTCCGACCGCAGCTCAAGAGCTTGTATGCACCGACTTGTTGATAACTGGTCGGCCATTGTTAACTAGTCAGTTGTTTCGCTGCCTCAATGATCCAGCATCTAACGTCTAGTGCGTAGTAATTACTCGTGTGTGGATTGTGTTTTGTGTACGTAGTTTTTGGATTACATACAGAATGTCAGGAGTAAAACGTAAACATGTTACTGTTCCTTTAAATTAAAAATTAAAAGTGCTAGAGACTGGACAAGGAGGAATCACTCCAGCTTCGTCTAGACTGTCGTTTGTCAAACAAAAGAACATTATCGATATTTTTACTAAAAAATGTGTTTATGTAGAAGTTTTATTTTAGAGTCTTATTTATGTATGTAATACAGTACTGTAAATATATAGTTTTCTTCTGATAATCCGACCTTTTTTGCGTTCCGACCATACTCACAGTCCCACGAGTGATGGATTAGCGAGGTTCTACTTAAGCCAGTAACAATATTTTGCGTTATGTCGAAAATATGCCTCATATGCTAGTAGCTACCAATACCCACTCAAATGTATGGATATTAAGTAATTCATCGCTTTTAAGATTCAAAAAGGCCATATATTACTATCTATATTAAAAAATCTAAAGCAGCCATTCTGTTAGTGTCTAACACGTGCAAAGCTAGAACCATTTTCTTTCTTTAAAACTCAAAACAAAAATCGACCAAATTGTACTTTCCTAAACATATCTAAATTATAATAATATATTAATCAAACTTACGAAATAAGAATTGAAGTAAATATCTACTTCAATGATAAGAGCGACTATTTTAATTCCACTTATACGATAGCCAATCTTCAACAAAAATTTTGATTTTGACAAAGCTTCATGACGCTCTCTTGCCTCTATCTTGAACTTGAAGGCCTGTGTGCCGCGAAATTTCCCCCACCGGTTAAAACAAGGGCGATTGGAAATTAAGGTGCGAAGCTATTATTTGTAATAAACCAATGTTAGCTAGCTACATGATTCTCATTCTTTCACATATTATTAAGACACAGAAATTCAGTACAAATAACCATTTCCTTACCGAAATTGTATCTAGGACTGAAGTTTGATGATTTTCGACCGGTTTTGAAACACTAGTCGCCATGATCATATACCTAGCAGACGGCGCAGTAACTACATATTATTTAATAGTATATTTTATTTTAATAGATAATTTTGGAGAAAAAAATTTAATTCATAATTTACAATTAAATTTATTATTTTAATATGTATTTTTATTGATAAACGCAACATTTTTTATAGAACAAGAAATAACTCTTCATGCTAATCACGTGATTCTTGACCAATCAACGTCCAGAATACATGACAAGTCTTTTTCGATGTTTAGCCTACTGATGACCATGAAAGGGGTCATTTATGTGGTTTGTTTATAATTTTGACAATTTGGTAATATCAGTAATAATTTGTTATGTGTTCTTAACGGTGAAGTGATAAAGGCGTGTGTCGATTCGAGAGGAAATGCAGGTAACATACTATGTTTAAGTGGCATTTTTTTGTTAATTTCAGATAATAATCCGCTATATAAGCTATAACATGCAGGTTAAACCTACAGTATTTCAAGTGATTGTTAAGTTTGATTGCTGACTCCTTTATCATACCAGGTTAACTGAAATAATAAGTTTCAAATTAGAAGTCAAATTATTTGTTTCAAAACGTCAAATAATAATGATAGGTGATTGTAATATACTTAGCGTCCATTCCTTGGCTGCCAATAGTATTTATTTTGCTTTGTTTATTAAAGGTGGTCTAAATAACAATATTCTATTTTAACCAGACAAAGCTGTATCCATTGCTAAAACTATTTTCACCATAAGGCTTAAGTCTTTTAGGATACTATTTCATAAAAAAAGTTTATTATAATTATGCTACTAGGCCTAGATTTAATTAATTTTTTATGCCTAAGTTATCATGTGAGAAAATAATTATTGTCATAAAGCTACATATTTTAAACTCTCATTGCTAAAAGTGAAAGCTTAGAAGCATGTTTAGAGCTATATTTCATCCATGAAACTAGGTACTCATATGGAAGGCATACCTTCTGAGATCTTGTCAATCAAAAAGGATTTTTTTAAAGTCTTAACACATTTGTGAAATACTTGACTGACTAGTGCAATTCTAAAGATTGGGGATCATACATGCACTGAATGAAATTATGTTTTCTTGTTTACTTAACACCACAGAAATGCATTTTTATTCACAATCAACAAGGCAAGAATTTGTTCGTAACAATACTTGTAGGTTGCCTGGTAATGGTGTGAGACCTTAAAGATAGTTAGGCCTACAAGACCTACATTAAATAAACACATCTTAAATGTATCTAGGCCTAAACTCGCTGGACCTAACATTAATTGTGAATAAATTCCTTCAAAATACCGCCAACTGTTCAGTAAGCGGATCTGAAGTTAAGATAGCTTAATCTCGGCACACAAAACACAACTTAATGTAAAAAAAAAGTTATACAGACATTGTAATCTAAATATGGTGTCTTGTGAACATCAGATCAGTTTTGTACATTATGACACTCTAAGGGGCAGGGTTGACAGCGAGCACGACTTGAAGTCACGGGTGTGGCGTGCGTGATGGTTCATATAGGCCAGCGACCCACTTGTACCCATGTAGACATCAACAATGTGTTATTGGAGGGGCGGGAAGAATATATGTGTGCTAAATATACTGTTATTGTGTTCAAACTTGTTATTCAGTTAAACCTACTAGCATTCAGTCACCGTACGGTAATACTGGTTTCCTAGTCGAGACTGTGTGTCAGGTCGAGGGGATCATCTCTTGTTGGAGTGGGGCATTTATTGACGAGATAGAATGTGCTGGCCTCTTGTTTACATTCTGTACTACAAGAAGTGATGTCAAAATGCTTCAGGGCGATAAAATAATCATCTGGAATATTGCTGTGTTAACATTTTGGTCATTCAGAAATAAGGATACTTGGTCAGGTGCTAGCTAAGTTAAGTCATGGAAATAATAACGTGCTCTACCAATATTGTAGACAACACAATAAAAGAGTAATGTCAGTAGTAAAATTTATTTAGAAGGCTCATCTAGTTTTTCTTCAGAAATTAAGTTTTTATGAAATAATTTTATTGGTCTATAAAAAAGTTTTATAAATAACTGATGGTGGAAATGATAAGACCAACACGTGAAGTAGGAATACAGGGTGTTGGCCGCTGAGAGTTGTTTGGAAGGCATACAAAGTGCCTCTATCCAAGAAAAGAGACAGGAAGAGGTGTACAAATTATAGGCGGATAACACCACTGCACAACAACATATGAGAAGATTCTGGAAAGAGATAAGAAATAAAATGAAAGGAAGATGGAGAAAGGAGCAACATGGATTTATGTAACAGAGGTCTAAAATAGACTTGATCTTTGACAAACGACAGTCGACGGAAAGCAGGTATGAATCTGGGAAAGACTTGGTATTGGTATTTATGGATGTGGAGAAGGCATGTGATAGCGTGGATAGAAACAAAGTTTGGAAAGTGATGGAGGAGGCCGAAGTGGAAAGAGGAGTTGTAGTGAGAGTAAAAAGTATGTATAAGGCTAACAGGAGCTGTGTTAAGACGGAGAGTGGAAGGATGGAGTGGTTCAAGATAAAAAATAGATTGACGCAGGGGTGTCTCTTGTCAACACTACTATTTATAATGATAATGGAAATGGTTGTGAACTCTGGGAGCAAATAATGAAATACAGTATGTTTGCTGCCATTTGTTATACCCCTCGTGCTGCCATTTGTTATGTCCCTCGTGCTGCCATTTATTATACCCCTCGTGCTGCCATTTATTATGTCCTAGTAGGTCTGAAGATCCTGAATTTATGAATGTTCATGAAGGTTTCCAACTTCTGAATGCTTCTCTAACTTTAATAGGTGAGTTGCCAGTGGTAAAAAAAAATGTAACAGTTCAAAAAAGTATCGCCACGAAAAAGTTGACAGAATAAAATGCAACAAAAACTGCATATTGATCTTATTAACTACAAACCTCTATGTTAGTATGTTGTTTTTTTTTGCGTTTTTGACATAGCATACCTCATTCTGGGTGAATTTACCACATACCGCTGTATGCAACTATTTATTACAACATGATCCCATTGTCATCCCATCTTCAAATTTGGTATATATGCTCCCAAAAGGTGTATAAAAAGAATATATTTTTTATTTAAAAAAATCTCTTAAATATGGCCAAGTTGCACGTCATATTAAAGCTTGTTAGATCCTGAAGAAAATGGTACAAATTAAATCTCTCTAAGCCTTATAGTTTTTGAGATAGAGCCATTTGAAGTTTTTAAAATGTGGCCAAAATCGTGCGAATTCCAAAACTTTGAAAGCCAATAACTCAAAAAAGGAATGTTAAAAAAATGAAATTTCATATTTTTCGTCCTTTCAGTAGATAGAACCAATTTTCCAAAAATCAACAAAATTTGAAACATCAAGTTCCAGAATTATTATTTAATTGGTTGATTTCACATGGATTTACCCGATGGTAGTTAATGTTGTATCTCATCCTAATAGGTTCTTTAGCCTTGCTATTTGCACGCCGGCAGGTTTTTTTCTGTCTCTGTAGCCTCTAAATATTCCACGACTTCTTCCTGGAATTCATCGAAATCTTCTCCAAGTTTCCGTTAAGATTAAGCGTCTTTGGCTTATTAAACTCTATTTTAATATCTGATTCTTTACAAGATGGGATGATCGTATTTACAAATTGGAATCACACCAGACTGTGCCATGTTTTATTATATCACACACCAATTAACTTTCATAACACACTTTATTAGTTACAGACATAATCAGCTATTTTGGACGTCTCATTTACAAAAGTACAAGCTTTAATTAATCACATGAAAGATATACACATGTCCATATAAAAAACAAAACACTGAAGTATCTTACACAGTACAGTTAACTGACCAACAAAATCAACCTTCAGCTGAGTGCAGCGCCACTATACAACTTATTAAACAGTACTATGTTGATTTAATTAAACTTTATATGAGCCCATATTTTTATTGATATTATATCTATATAATCAAACTAATTATGATATATTTACAACTCTTCAACGCAATATTGATTTTGTGAACATCCTAGTTTTCATATCACCAGCCACCACTGAAATCAGTTGTAAAAATGTTTGTGGCTGGGCCTATTTACTATTTTGCCAATCAAGCTGCTCTAGATCCTCTGATTTCTTTCCGTTTCATTATTACAAGGATAATATTCTGTAACAACACATTACCAATACAATAAAAAACTAAACTAGGCTGACAATGGAAGGCAGGTATAATGCAAACAAGTGTTGTGCTCCCAAATCTCAACTGCAAGCATAAACTATTTATATTGCCAATAATTCAGAACCACAACTAAAAGTAATAATAACTAATAACAAAGGAAATTGATAAAACTAAAAAAAAAGAAAAAAAAAACTATTAAGAGTAAATTTGATGAAGAAAGCCCATATTTATGTTAAAATGTGTGTGACTACTTCTACTATAGAAGACAGAAGAAAGGAAGAAGATGTCACCTTTGTGCATTGGACTCTTCCCACATTTTTCCTCTTTCCCTAGGTGGGCTTTCTTCATCAAATTTATTCTTAATAGTTTATTTTTCCTTTTTACTTAGTTTTATCAATTTCCTTTATTATAAAATTATCTAGCCATTGGGCCACCTCATTTTTAAATAATAACTAATAACAGTAATAGTTGTATTTTAATTCCTAAGATTGTGTTTTTATGTGTTTCATTTTCTCCATTATTTGTACTGGGTTAAAAGTTTTAATACAGTAAATAATAATTAATGTTAATACACATTAGGGTAACCTGCACCCTCTCCTACACCTCCCAGCAACAGCACAAGTGCCCGTTAGAAAAGATGAACCATTGAATAGATTATAAAATAATAAAGGTATGGTTATTTGTAGTAATTACAACCCAAATTTGAGCAACACTTAAAATCAAGTAACATGGACCCTATGTTTTTTAATAATTGTGCCCTGGTTCCAACTACGCACAGAAACAATATTTTAGCTCTAACCTTTATATATCTACACAGGAAAAATTACAAAGACAATCTGAGTCGTAATTGCACATGGCATTAGGTGTTATGATGTGGTACAATTTCTTCTCACGACTGCAATACAAGAAATAACATAGGTCCTCAGCTTATCCAGCATACCATCTCTGTCTTGTATCTCTTCAATGAGTGTAGTTAGAAGCTTACAACAATCTATTTTATTAGCGCTCTAAGCACACCGTGGTCCATGGGCTGACACACTGAGGTGACATCAGGAGGAAGAACAAGCATTATAATGTCTTCACTGCTCAGTACATCCTCATTAGGGAAATATTGCTTTCCTTGGTAAGTTTAGCAAGTTCAAAAAATTGTTTACAGAACGAACAAATTCATTGAAAAACAAGCTGTGGAAAATTTCTGAATTAATTCATGCATTCATCTATTTCTTAAACAAAACTGTAAATCAGTAGGAGCTAGATTTTTAAAGCTCTTGGCTTTTTGGCCTCTCCAATAAATACAAGTCTTAGTTTGTGGTTACCGGTAGCGTTACTGCAGGCTATAATCGTAACTCTTTCATTATTTCATTTATACTGAGGAGCAGATGCTTCAACCCGGCAAGCTATAGTTTGAGCCTATCTCTTCCCCTGATTGTTTTCCAGCAATCAAGCCGGCCTATACTAGATGGGAAATTAGGTTGCCCCTCATTAAATTCATCCCTTTGCTGTGTGAACCAACATAACAAAGCTTCACCCACCTTTCCATATTTACATTTCTTCTCATCTCTTCTTTCCCTCCTCCAATCACCAAGTGTAACTCCCCCACACCTAATTCTGATGACACTCTTTTGATCTTTTGTCTTTGTCTTTTTAAGGTTTGAAGTTTGTCATCATTTGAAAGAACCACTTTCTCTCTCTTTCATTTTCCATGTTTCTCACACAATACAATTAAACTAAGGGGAAAGGAGAAAGGAGAAAAATAAGACTCAATCACATTATGGACGGGTGGGCGAACAAACCCCACTATAATCACGGTGGTATGTGACTCACTGGCAGACAAAGTAGCAGTAACATGCTTGTACAACTGTCAAACAAATGTAAACAGCACGGCATAAGAATATGTTGGATAACCAAAGGTCGGTTAGTCGGGACTCTACTTTACATATTAATAAGACTCTGCAACTATCCTATTTTTAATTTCTTGCTCTCTTACAGGTAGAGAAAGTATTGTGATCGACAAAAAAATTCGAACTCAAGATTTTGATGAATTTCAACATTTCATGACCCCCCGAATCCGAAAAAGTGGCTTTGGAATTTCTGTCTGTCTTTACTTCAGACTAGAGCCTAAACTATTTTACGGATCGGGCTAAAACTTAGTATTTAGGGTTTTCATAGGGTTGCCCCGAGGGGTTTATAGAACTGGATATTCAACCCTAAAATTGAGGTTAGTTTACTGAAGAGCGAAAGGAGAAAAAAATTGATTTTCTCAAAATTGGCTCCAACTATTTTATCATATTCTGAAAATTGAAAAATGACACTTGGACACAGGAATTGAACCCGGGACCTTTGGCTTAGTACACCAATGCTCTACCAATGAGCTTTCCAGGAATCGTCCCATGCCCAGGGTCATTCTTCACTCATATTTTAAGGGCAGAGTTTATGATCTTAATAAAATCAGACATTTGTAGCCGATGATTTCCGCACGTCCATCATAAACTCTGCCTTTAAAATATGAGTGAAGAATGACCCTGGGTACGGGACGAATCCTGGATAGCTCAGTGGTAGAGCATTGGTGTACTAAGCCAAAGGTCCCGGGTTCGATTCCCATGTCCAGGTGTCATTTTTCAACTTTCAGAATGACATCTTGATGGAGTAATCCTCACTAAAAAGCATAAATAATAGCTTTGGCTATTTGATTCTATAACAATTTTGATTAAATTTCATTTCAAAGCATTGATCATTATTATAAACAAAATGGCTAACCTCATTTTTTTGGCAACATGACTTTAAGGGGTCTGGTCTGATGCGTAAATTCTCATTTTTGATCACATCTCCGAAACTATTCAAGGTACGAAATTACTTATCGTCACAAATATGTAGGTCTATTTATAATACAAATATTTTATTTGACACATATTTTTATAAAACCATTACTTTTCAATATAAATGCATATATATATATTCCTAAGTTTACTAAAGGATGAAAAGAGAAAATAACTTTTTTCTCAAAATCGGCTCTAACGATTTTTATTAAAATTTGTACATAAGTGTTGATTAAGATCATAAACAAAATTCATTTTCCTATGAAAATTACCTTTAGGTTACTTTACAGAAGCGGATATTTATTTATCTCTGCAACTATTTAAGATAGTAAATAACTTATCATTGCAAAATTGTAGCATTATTAAAAGTAAAAAAAAACGTTTTTTTGAAGTGTATCTTTAGAAAACCAATGGTTTTGGAGATATTGACCAATATATTGCTACAATTTTGCTAGCTTTGGTTTTACAGAGATACTACATAAGTCTTAAAATAATAATTCTCTAATGCCATAGAGTAAGTAAATAAGTAGGCCTCTCAAAAAGCTTTTTCTTTTTTCTTTAACATATTAAGGGAAATGTTTGCACAGCAATGATTTATCTATCATTTTAGACTCGATAGTCAATATTTACTTTTTTTATTGATTTAAATTTATAATTGAGGCATTTAATCAAAATGTGATAACCATGAGCTGTTCAACCTCCAATAAAATGTCTAAAATTTTAACTGGAAGTTGAAATTTTAATACAAAGTATTGACCCTTGTGGAGCCAGTATCAATCTTTTTTTTTTGTCCAAATATACTAGTGAAGACTTAAATTATTTAAAAAGAAAATCATAACATTTAAATCCGGGACTCAAAAAATATTTAACGTAGGCCCTAAGTATAACACAATTTTTGCTCAGGTTTGCTGGTGTATATTATTTCGTTTCACATATATTACGAGTTTTGAGTAAATATTTACATTTTTAAACAATGGAGTGAGAGAGTCTGTGTGAAGTTCCGTACCCTTTATTTATATTATTTTTTATTTTATTGTAACTTTTCTTTCACAACTTACCGAACATATTAATACTATTTTTATAGGACTCTGCAACTATCCTATTTTTTTATTGTAACTTTTTCACCACATCTCACTACCCATTCGAGTTACATGCATTTATATAAATAATACTAATTTGTTTTAAATGAGGGAGATATAATTTAAGATAAAATGTTGATACATTTGCTTGGCGGCAGAGTTTTAATATAAAATCACCCTTAGTTCTCTCGAGCCCAACCCTCCCTCGCAACAGCGTGGGTTATTTTAATAAGATATATGCCACAGTGTATAGTTTGGCTTGCCTTGTTCAGCAAATAGATACTCGGCGGATAGTTGAAAGTTCTGTATGTTACCTATTTTAAATTATTGCTGGGGGTCTGCAAAGCTTCGACGATACCAATGTCAATTCAAATTTTGTATTATTCAGTAACTTGAATCAAACAAAACTAGAAAAGAATCATTGAAGTTTTAGCTGTTGCTAATCCGACAACGTGCCTAAAATATATTTTAATATATTTTTAATAACAATTAAGGTGAGATAAAGTAGATGCTTACTAATTATTACCATATTGACAGAAAAATAAGCCACACATTTTTCACAAACACTACCTTTACAATACCCTCGCATAGCCTATAATCGCACCCTTGGATAATAAATAACAAATTTTGTTAATTTGAGGACTAAAAATATTGGGATAGTTTATAATCACCACAACAGATGGTGCCCATTACCGCATGAACATGTTGAAGAATTTAAAGAACTAGGGTCCAAAACTAATTTAATATTTTTTTTAATATCTAAGCTTTTTTCTCTTGACCGTTATAACTTTAGCAAATTTAGCGAGGATATAATTTGATTTGATGACTATCCAAAATTCATTCCCTCCAATATGAGATTTGATTCAAGCTCAAAAAACCTGCTTCCCAGATGTATCGTTATTGCGAGTTATTGGTTGTTGATATTCTTGTTCTGTATTTCATTTCCACAGATGAATCTTTAGCGAACTGTGATGGGTGTTTTCTTTCCCTTGTTCCTGGCTATTTGCTTTGATATCGTATTTCCTACCTTCCCCTCATCGAAAAGAAATACACTAAACACTAATAACTAATAGTGCTTGTAAGTACCATGGCAGGCCTCCTAACTAGAATGCTGTTTAGAAATCACCTCCTGAATCTGTATAGCTGCGTATTAATTTGAGCACCAGTGATGATCTTAATGGCAAGACATTGAATTCATATACGCCAGCTAGGGATATAAAGATAGTAGTCTGCTTGGATTTGGATCCTGTTCTTGATAAACTATCATTAACCTACGCTCTTTATTCCCTTTACACACGAGGAAACACATTGAAGCTTATGGGCTGTTGAACTATTGTATATTTTTGTTCTTTTTTTAGTGCTTGCGTGTGTTTCGTAATGCTTTAAAATGTTGTTGGAGCATATTAATATAATATCGATCTCACTGAGTTCGGATCTCTCAGCTCTATATTGTGAGTGAAAAAGTTCATTTGACCTATTACTACATCCAAAAACTCTAATACCAAGTCCTTAGGGTCAACATCCATCTTACTCTCCAATACATTGCTAACCTCGTCATCTTACTCTCCAATACATTGATAACCTCGTCATCTTACTCTCCAATACATTGATAACCTCGTCATCTTACTCTCCAATACATTGCTAACCTCTCCATCTTACTCTCCAATACATTGATAACCTCTCCATCTTACTCTCCAATACATTGATAACCTCTCCATCTTACTCTCCAATACATTGATAACCTCTCCATCTTACTCTCCAATACATTGATAACCTCTCCATCTTACTCTCCAATACATTGATAACCTCTCCATCTTACTCTCCAATACATTGATAACCTCTCCATCTTACTCTCCAATACATTGATAACCTCTCCATCTTACTCTCCAATACATTGATAACCTCGTCATCTTACTCTCCAATACATTGCTAACCTCGTCATCTTACTCTCCAATACATTGATAACCTCGTCATCTTACTCTCCAATACATTGCTAACCTCGTCATCTTACTCTCCAATACATTGATAACCTCGTCATCTTACTCTCCAATACATTGCTAACCTCGTCATCTTACTCTCCAATACATTGATAACCTCGTCATCTTACTCTCCAATACATTGCTAACCTCGTCATCTTACTCTCCAATACATTGATAACCTCGTCATCTTACTCTCCAATACATTGCTAACCTCGTCATCTTACTCTCCAATACATTGATAACCTCGTCATCTTACTCTCCAATACATTGCTAACCTCGTCATCTTACTCTCCAATACATTGATAACCTCGTCATCTTACTCTCCAATACATTGCTAACCTCGTCATCTTACTCTCCAATACATTGATAACCTCGTCATCTTACTCTCCAATACATTGCTAACCTCGTCATCTTACTCTCCAATACATTGATAACCTCGTCATCTTACTCTCCAATACATTGCTAACCTCGTCATCTTACTCTCCAATACATTGATAACCTCGTCATCTTACTCTCCAATACATTGCTAACCTCGTCATCTTACTCTCCAATACATTGATAACCTCGTCATCTTACTCTCCAATACATTGCTAACCTCGTCATCTTACTCTCCAATACATTGATAACCTCGTCATCTTACTCTCCAATACATTGCTAACCTCGTCATCTTACTCTCCAATACATTGATAACCTCGTCATCTTACTCTCCAATACATTGCTAACCTCGTCATCTTACTCTCCAATACATTGATAACCTCGTCATCTTACTCTCCAATACATTGCTAACCTCGTCATCTTACTCTCCAATACATTGATAACCTCGTCATCTTACTCTCCAATACATTGCTAACCTCGTCATCTTACTCTCCAATACATTGATAACCTCGTCATCTTACTCTCCAATACATTGCTAACCTCGTCATCTTACTCTCCAATACATTGATAACCTCGTCATCTTACTCTCCAATACATTGCTAACCTCGTCATCTTACTCTCCAATACATTGATAACCTCGTCATCTTACTCTCCAATACATTGCTAACCTCGTCATCTTACTCTCCAATACATTGATAACCTCGTCATCTTACTCTCCAATACATTGCTAACCTCGTCATCTTACTCTCCAATACATTGATAACCTCGTCATCTTACTCTCCAATACATTGCTAACCTCGTCATCTTACTCTCCAATACATTGATAACCTCGTCATCTTACTCTCCAATACATTGCTAACCTCGTCATCTTACTCTCCAATACATTGATAACCTCGTCATCTTACTCTCCAATACATTGCTAACCTCGTCATCTTACTCTCCAATACATTGATAACCTCGTCATCTTACTCTCCAATACATTGCTAACCTCGTCATCTTACTCTCCAATACATTGATAACCTCGTCATCTTACTCTCCAATACATTGCTAACCTCGTCATCTTACTCTCCAATACATTGATAACCTCGTCATCTTACTCTCCAATACATTGCTAACCTCGTCATCTTACTCTCCAATACATTGATAACCTCGTCATCTTACTCTCCAATACATTGCTAACCTCGTCATCTTACTCTCCAATACATTGATAACCTCGTCATCTTACTCTCCAATACATTGCTAACCTCGTCATCTTACTCTCCAATACATTGATAACCTCGTCATCTTACTCTCCAATACATTGCTAACCTCGTCATCTTACTCTCCAATACATTGATAACCTCGTCATCTTACTCTCCAATACATTGCTAACCTCGTCATCTTACTCTCCAATACATTGATAACCTCGTCATCTTACTCTCCAATACATTGCTAACCTCGTCATCTTACTCTCCAATACATTGATAACCTCGTCATCTTACTCTCCAATACATTGCTAACCTCGTCATCTTACTCTCCAATACATTGATAACCTCGTCATCTTACTCTCCAATACATTGCTAACCTCGTCATCTTACTCTCCAATACATTGATAACCTCGTCATCTTACTCTCCAATACATTGCTAACCTCGTCATCTTACTCTCCAATACATTGATAACCTCGTCATCTTACTCTCCAATACATTGCTAACCTCGTCATCTTACTCTCCAATACATTGATAACCTCGTCATCTTACTCTCCAATACATTGCTAACCTCGTCATCTTACTCTCCAATACATTGATAACCTCGTCATCTTACTCTCCAATACATTGCTAACCTCGTCATCTTACTCTCCAATACATTGATAACCTCGTCATCTTACTCTCCAATACATTGCTAACCTCGTCATCTTACTCTCCAATACATTGATAACCTCGTCATCTTACTCTCCAATACATTGCTAACCTCGTCATCTTACTCTCCAATACATTGATAACCTCGTCATCTTACTCTCCAATACATTGCTAACCTCGTCATCTTACTCTCCAATACATTGATAACCTCGTCATCTTACTCTCCAATACATTGCTAACCTCGTCATCTTACTCTCCAATACATTGATAACCTCGTCATCTTACTCTCCAATACATTGCTAACCTCGTCATCTTACTCTCCAATACATTGATAACCTCGTCATCTTACTCTCCAATACATTGCTAACCTCGTCATCTTACTCTCCAATACATTGCTAACCTCGTCATCTTACTCTCCAATACATTGCTAACCTCGTCATCTTACTCTCCAATACATTGCTAACCTCGTCATCTTACTGTCCAATACATTGATACTGATTCCAATGAGATAGTCACTCCTGGTGAGAATATTAAAGTAGCTCTTTAATCATCACTTTGGACTATGCAACAAAACTTGTTTCCAGAATAACATCAGTCACCGGTGAAGGTGTGACTAACAATTAGAGGGGTCAAGAAAATAAAGCAATTTTCACAGAATCTTGCAAATTTTTGCATACGTGTAATGTCTGCCAGTCAGCTAAAATATGTCACCCTACAGTGTTTCATCTGGTGGAATATTTTTCTTGCTTTAAGCCTCATGTAGAACTGCGCTGATACTACATTGTCTCCTGCTCCTGTATCTAATAGGGTGATAGTTGTCAACCCATACCCTAACACCAAACAAAGTGCCAGGCTCAAAGGTCTGGCTGGATATTACCCCTTACCTGAATGTGTGTATTTATCATCTGTAAGCGTGTGGGGAAGGATACTAACTCACGCCCAGCTAGTTATTTTAATATGACTTAATGTTAGGGCTCCGTCTTTTGGGCATTCCCTGACCATATGATTGGCCGCACCACACTGATAACACCACCTTTTTTACCACAGTTTCTCCAAGGTCTTATGTCTTATCAACTCCTACCCATTCCAATGTCGATGCTCCACATTAGGAGTGTTGGTAGTTCCTGCGGTATATCCTTCCTTATCCCACTCTTGGTCACCCCCTGTAGGTCAACTTTGTGCCTCCTGATAAGAGTTAATGGAATACTGTTTCGCCTGGACCCTAGTGACGGCTCCACATGATATCCTCCCAGGTGTCCCACTAGTCTGTTATTTCTGACCCACCACGATCTTCTCCCTGAGAACTAAGTCATGTGGTTAGATCGTTGGTCCCATGGCTCCTTGTCGGTTCTCTTGGGAGTTGGCTGCTAGCCATACTTTGCGATCCTACCCTACCTTCCCTTCATACCCCTGAATATATTCACTTTATGTGCCTGTTTGTTGGGAAATATCTGCCAATACCTTTTGTTTTCCTCCTCCTCCTCTGTTCATTTCAGCTTTGCCCTCTTCTTCTAAGTATTTAACCTTTAATTTGCCTTTAATGTGCTCTAACTTCACCAAGCCAAACACTTATTATTTAATTTGATTAGATCTTGATTAACTTTATTTTACTTTTTTTTTTCCAGTGTGATATTTATAAAGTTGAAACTACTGTGGTTCCTTAATGCTGGTGTGGAGCAGGAAAAGGGGAATCATTATGGTAAGTTTTGAGTTTTATTTGTGGTGGAGGGGGTCTACGGCATAGTGCCGTCATTAGGGCCTATATTCAACCCGTATCGTGTGTGCTGCGCATGGTCTTATATGTGTGCATCTACTAAAGAGTACAATGTTTAATAACATGATGTGTTTTGTTATCGAGAAAGAGAGAATACCTTTATTATTACAGAGGTGACTTTAGTATAACCCTGACAAAAATTGAGCTAACAGTGCATCTCCAACAGTCCTAGATAAAAGGGCCGAGTACTCCCCCTCTCCCCCTTATGCAAAAGGTACCAAATAAACAATGAGCATGCAACATCCAAGCCGATTAAAGTATGCAAATATGTGGTAGAAGCCACTTCTAAAATGCGCGCCTAATCGGATGTACGACAGTGAAGCATTCAACACTAAAGGGAAATTTTGAAAAAATGGGAATTTTTGCACAAGCAATTTATTTTTGTTCTTTATTAATTGTTTAATTATTTATTTGTATTTTATTTACACTATATATATTTTTTAACATGGATTTAGTTTAGATGACAAAAAGTGTTGCTTCTCTTCACCACTTTTAAACAAGATGCTAAAAAGAAAAGGCCTTCATGATCTTTATCCAAATATTTGTGTCTGCTTGAAGATTTACTTTAAGTCCTTAGTACTCCAGCTACGAATTGCTCGGGCAAAAGGTCTTCTTCTGTTCTTGAAAGAGTTAAAAATAGTCTGACTTTGTCACAAACTCAGGCCAGATTAAATTGTTTAGTGATACTTGCACTTATAAATGACACTTCTGTAAAACTGAACTATGAAGATGTGATTGTTTTATATGCTGATGAAAAGGCTAGATGGAAACCTCTCTTTGTATTAGGCATCTCTGTTCTCAGTTTGGAAAATAAAACTTTAAACAGAATACTCTACCTTTCTGTTTATTGAATTGAAGTGCTGCCAGCGACCATATAAGTGATATATTAATACCAGAAGTCGTTAAACGGAAAAATAAAAGTTGTCAAATTTGTCGTCAAACAAAAAATGCAGGCATTAATCTGAACTGACTGTAAGATACATCACTGGACTGCAGTGATCCTCGGATCGTGAACAGTGTAATTTTGATTTGTAAATGACAGGTAGCTTAGAGCTCTTCTTTTGACCGAAGCAATGCATTATGCCTTCTTGCAGTATGGCAGCTCAAAAATCAAAAGTCTACAGCATTAAAATTTAAAATGATAGACATGAACTTGATAGAAAATTGAAAATCGCCAGTCGCCAGATTAGTTGCTAGGCACTAAAAATGAAAATTAGTCATTTCAGACCTGTAAAAGTCACTATTTCTAGTGACAAACTCGGAAAATTGGCAACACTGTCAAAATGTCAATAAACGTCTTTTGTTATATTATTGTTCCAAATAATCGTATTTTAAATTGTTAATTATTTTCTTTAGATTTCTGTATTTTTTCATGGTGGCTAGAAAACATTTATCAAAATTCTCTGACTTTCCCAGGTTTTCCAGACATTAAAAAAAATCCCAGACTAAGCGTTTTACCATTTTTCTTGATGAATAGCAATTTTTCTGTTTATTTCACTGATCACTTATTCTCTAAAACAATCCTAATGGCCACTAAAGATTAACATTATTTTCAGCTATTTTTCCAGTACCTATTAAATGTTTAATGTATTATTTGTGTACCTGTGTAAATGTGTTATAAAACAAACATTGTATGTGTAACCATCTTATGTTAGAATAACATACATAGGCAATACATTTTGTTAACACCTAGAAACCAAACCTCTTGCTTTCGTTTAAATGTTTAGGTACAGAATTAGTTAAGTATTTAAATTCCCTGACATTTCCTTACTCTCCCCGACACAAAGAATTTCCTGACTTTCCAGGTTTTAACTTGTGAATCTGACGATCGAACAAGAACTCCATTCCTTTTCACAAGGAAGGAAGAAACCTCATCAGTTGAGTCATCAAGGCTGATAACATTTTGGGCGAGATCATTGCTTCAGCCAACTTCCAAATAGGGCAAAAGACCTGTAAATAGAATTTCAACATTAATTTCATTTTATTAGTTTAATAAGAGTCTTAATAAAATAACCCAGCAAAAATCAAAACCGTTATATATGTTTTACAAAACTTAGGCTGTGTGATCACTTTGAAAACTGATTTGTTTCCTCCTGCTAAATCAACCACTTTGGCGCCACAGCCAGCAAGAGCTTGAAGTTGGTCAAATTTGGAGAAAAACATCCCAACGCATGTTTTCTCTTAACTAATAATCTATAAAAGATTAAATAATGTTTTTTATTTCGAAATAGAAAGGAAGCAATACATTATTTTTGTATTAATATAATAGAGATCTTAATTATAATAATTCTGGACTTGAGTTTATGTATAAGATAGACTTACTAGCATGTCAAATCAACCATTGGAAAAATAATTTTAGGCTTTGTTATCATGGATATTGTTCTTTTTTTGGTAAGTTTGTAACTCACCACAAAATTAACCTAATTTTCTTTCTGTCCTCTCGTTTTTGGGTTTTTGATTTTTTTTAAGTGTCAAAAGGCTCAAATTATTGGCCCATAACTTTAAAAGCCTTTCTCTTGGGATCTATGAGCGCTATATACCTGTGCAAGGCGTCGTTGAACAACACAAATAGAATAAACAACCCATGATGGGACTATTATGGAGACAACACAGACGTGGATCCTGTGACCCAGGAAGAGATCATGGTTTATAGTTTTAGTGAAGAAAAACAAAGCCCTTGGACTTGGTCGTATCAAGGTCCAGGTGTTGCAGAAAACAGTAGTTCTGATTGCTCCATATGTCACCCAGTGAATGTATTGTATATTGCACGGTGCTGAACATTTGAATACAGAGAAAGGTAGTCATTCTAAATAAAGGAAGGAACCAAAACCCTGGCCTATATATTTATTAAACACCTGTGGTAAACTTCAAGAAAATATGCTTTGTGCAAGACTGTAGAAACCCCAAGTGGTGGTATAAATGCCCCAGAGACAATGTGGCTTTAGGTGGGGAAGGTCAACGGAAGACTATCTATGGCTATGATCCTGATAAACGACCCATGAGCCAAATGCACTCGGGATATTCATAGACATCTCAGGAGTCTTTTACAATCTATGGTGGTCAACTCTGTTTAAGAGATTGCGGGAAACTAGTTGTCGTGGATTACTGTAGCACACTTTTCTATATTACTGTCGGGACAGATACACCATGTTGAAGTGTCCAAGAGTATCCCTAACCAGGAAACTCGCCAAGGGGCAACCCCAAGGGTCAGTAAGTGGACCTGTATTTTGGGCTATGGGACCAGCGCCTGGGCTGCAGGAAATTGAGTCTTCCTGAAATGGCAGGATTGGTGGTTTTTGTGGACGACCTCTTGGTGATAGTCGAAGGAGACTTGAGACTACAGATGGAACCAATGAATGCTAACCAAGTAATGGAAGGCCTAGATACTTGGTGTAAAAGGGTGAAGCTAAAACTAACACCATCAAAGATCACATATTTGCTGTTCAGGAGTGTGCCCAGAAGGAATTAAATACTAAAAATGGATTTTCACAACGTAAAGGGGAGCAAAACAATTAGATACCTTGGTGTGACTAAGAACAGAAAGTGAAACTTCGATGCCCACATGTAACAAGTATGTGGAAAGGCCGTGAGAGTGGGGAACAAACTAATAAACATAGGACAGTGGAGGTTTAAACTCCCTATTTGAATCACCATAACCTATCACAAGGCGATAATTGTTTCCTTAGTGGGCTATAGAGCAAGCATGTTTGCACACGGACTCAAATTGAAGGAACAAGCCATCAACGAATGCGTTAAGTATCACACTAGATCTGCCCATTGGACCTGGAAGTTAGACAGAGGCGCCAAGTATTGGCTGAAGAAAGGAGAGCTTTGGAAGGTAGACGAACTCATCAGAACCAGAGTGGCCATGTCAGCAGAGATCAGAAGACTCATGATTGAGGAGTGAGAAGCACTAAAGGTAGAATAACTTTTAATCTAGTCCCAAGTGTCCAGGAGGGACTGGAACTTGTCCACTGCATCACGAGACATGGCCCATACAAGGCGCCTCTTTATGACGGGATCGAGACTAGTGCATGCAACTGGGAATGTGAAAACGCTTATCATCTGAGGAACCAGCAGTAGGAACTGCTCAGAGGACGTAGCACCCCAACATACTAGGAGATGGCATCCTGTGAAAGCTCCTTGATGAAATCGCAACATTAATATCAGTAAAGTGAAAAGAAGACTACATAAACTAAAAGAAGAGAAACTTAGACGATATCAACAAAGAATAAACAGACAAGACACTGAGAATGACAATTCAAATGACGAAGACAATGATTGGGGCGAAAGACAAGACACAGTACAGTGAGAAGTGGTATAACAAAGGACAAACCTTATTATATGAACCCACATGGCAAGGAAAGAATGCATCCTACTAAAAATATGGACCAATTTCCGGGTAGCCTGGAAATGTCTTTTGCAGGACAAGGGCTGGATTTCAAAGTTCCAGGGGCAACCATGCCTCTAATGCCGGGATGTGTCCCTGCTCTTCCAGAAGGCAAACATAAGGTACAGGGAAAGTAAGAAGATATGGTAGGAACAGCCCTAAGAGCCATTAGGCCCTGCCCCATTTGGGAACAAATGGCAGTTTAGGGTTGGAACTGTCGGCATTCGATCCATCAGCTGACTTGAGAAGGCGGCTGTCAAGTAGCCACTGAGGGGAGCCAGCAGAAACAAACGTCAGTTTAGTGGTTGGAACTGTCGGCATTCGATCCATCAGCTGACTTGAGAAGGCGGCTATCAAGTAGCCACTGAGTGGAGCCAGCAGAAACAAACCACTCAAGTACATTCTTCACCAGAACCACAATGTCACTGTGTGACATCCCCAAATGTGAATGCAGTAAACTGTATATTAGTTTTAAGTTCAGTAGGAATTAGATTAGTTTAGGTTTAGGAATAGTTATAAGGAGCAAAATCATGTTAGCTTAGAATTAAAAAAATATGAACAAAGAATAAATAGAAAATATAGTATTAGACAAATAGGAATTAAGGGCTCATCTTAAAAGTAGTAAGATGGTGAGTCAAGAAATATATGGGAAGTGTAAAAATAAATGTTACAAGGATAAACAGGACTAGGAATAAAGTTATGAGGATGTTGGTGTACATGCGATAGTAGAGGAAGCAAGGCTGAGATGGTATGGTAATTTAATGAGGATGTTGGCATACATGCGATAGTAGAGGAAGCAAGGCTGAGATGGTATGGTAATTTAATGAGGATGTTGGCGTACATGCGATAGTAGAGGAAGCAAGGCTGAGATGGTATGGTAATTTAATGAGGATGTTGGCGTAGTGGAGATAGTAGAGGAAGCAAGGCTGAGATGGTATGGTAATTTAATGAGGATGTTGGCGTACATGCGATAGTAGAGGAAGCAAGGCTGAGATGGCATAATCATGTAATGAGAGTTAGAGAGGATGAAAAGCAAGATTGAGATTGTATGTTCATGTAATGAGGATGAAAAAGGAAAGTGTCCCAAAGAGAGAGGGAGATGAAGTAAGAAAAAGACAAGGGAGGCCAAAAAAAGAGATGGGAGGAGCGAAAGTGAAAGAAGAATGGAACCAAAAAAGGAACATTTTTACTAAACTTATCTCACCACAGGTTGGAAACATTTGTTGATGATAATGATAATAGGTTTGTATATGCCATGTGTATAAAAATGGAAAGATTTGAATTGACTTTTTTTTTTTGTAAATTATTGGGATATTCTTTAAAAATGTGGTTGTTTAACAATTTACAAAGCTGTTCATTGAACTTATGATAGTTTAGTATGATTTAATATCAAATATTCATGTGGAGTGTTTGTTGAAGAATAAACTAGAAATATTTAGCTTCTCCTATTACAATGAAGGAGGGGAGGATCAAACATAAAAGAGTTATACAAGATTAACAAATCAGTTTATTTAAATGCAAAAAGGTCGAAAGTATTACAAATGGTTTGACGAGATCATATACAAAACATTCCATTGTTTATAGATGGTGATAATACCTGTTACTTTAAGCACTGAAGTCCCAGTTGGGAGCTTTTGGTGTGAAGCGCCTTAATTTGACTCAACCAAGACAAGTATGGCTGTGTCTTTATTAGAAAAGGCTGTAACTCGCTAAATTAGAACAACCGCATATTCTAAAATGAATGTGTGTGACTGAAAACAAAGGGAAATTTAAATTAGAAGGTACTTTAGATTTAAGGTTATGCAACAATACATAACACCACTCCAGTTTTACAGCTACTAGACTTATACTAATAATCATGGAAAAGAACTATAGTTAAACAACAGCTAAATTTAGAATGTCCTCGGGGGAGTTACAACGTTGGTAGTTAAACGGGATAGCTTGCATGAGTTAACTCCATAATGAGTTACAAGATACAAAGGTTTAGTTCCTAGAAGTGGAACTATAAGCTTACAAATAGTTCAAGGTGAGCAACCAGGAATCTAGGCTGAAAATGTATTATGGCCGGTCTATTCCTCATTAGTACTACCTTGACATTCAATAGTATATTTAAATATCAACACATGTCTGGATACAGACTATAGCTATAGCAAACAGTTAAACATTAACTAATTCAAGCGGAGCCTGAAGGGGGTCGGACAAAATAAACAATACCACGCAGGCCACTACTCTGAACTAGTAGCATACCCACGAGTTGACCGTAGGAAGGTACAACCATAGGAAGATTAGAGGCTGGTAACAGTCAAAGACCCAACTAGGTCATGGAACAAAGATATAGATAACCTGATTTCAACCATTTTGACTAGCCTTAACATGGCCATACAGTATAGGGCGTCTGGTTATTGCTCAGGTATCTAAGAATATGTCTTATGGGCATAGTAAAACATATCACAAATACCCTACAAAGATTACTAGATTAAGTTCTCATAGTCACAGACTTTGCTTCATCTGCAGCGAGGAGGAGAAACCCACGCCTCAAACATTGTGATCCCCCTGTTTTAATCCACTGGTCCTCATTTAACTTCCAGGATGACCTCCGATGAATTGTTACAATAGAATACCAAATGTGAAGCGAGGGATGGCTGTTTTATACAAGACGCACTGACATATTAGGAAAGGGACATCAACAAGGAGGGGGGAGTGGTTATTCCCCAAAAATGAGCAAAAAGACAACTAGCGCTAGGAGATGGCTGCTGAGGACAACACAGGGAAGCAACCCGTCATTACTGTTAGGTCTGGCCAGCGTGTAAGATGTCTGTGTGTTGAACTTCCTCCAGGAAGTGTAGTACAGTCGGCTGGGCCACTTTCCTCAAGTTTAGGCGTTTCCAGCAAATGGATTCCACCGAGAGTTTATATCTGACACACATTAGAATTTATTAGCTCCTGGATTTTTAGTGATAATCATTTATAAGGTATTTTGAGTGTGGGTGCTAATGGCTAATTAGCACATTACACTTTTTGCTAGCATTTTTTATGTAATTGTACAATTCAAAACTATTGGAGACAAAAGCTACTCTTTTAGTCACATTTAATTTGGTACAAATAGCCACTAGAATCAAAATATATTTTTTCGTCCGGGTCAATGGGGTCTAATAATGCTTTTATACTTTTTTCATCAGTGTTTATATAGGCCTACTAGTTCCAAGGCATTAATTTACCATCTCTACAAAAGCATACCTGACTTGGACTTTGCTCAATGCCTTACCTTCACTGAATACATTTCCTTTATGAAAGTACAGGTTGCCTGAAAATTAGTGACATAATTTAAAAGTAGCTTATTTTACCCAAAAAAGATATAAAAATAAAACCACAGTGAAATAACTAAAAAAAATTATATACTTTTATTTGATATTGTCTAAAATATATATAATTCATTAAAAGATGTAAAAATTATGCAAAATTAAAACAAAAAAGAGTTCCAAACAACCTAAGCACTAGACACTAGACATTACACTTTTCACTTTTCTAACTGGCTTTATTAAAATTTACATAATTACATAACAATCTAGTAATAGTAATAAGCGAAGGGCTGGTCAAACATAGAGTTGAATTGAAAAAGTTATTTGAAAATGGTTTGCCAGTCTTAAAACTAATTTACACCCTATTCTTATAAAGTCATAACCCCATAGATATATTTCTACAAATGATAAAGTCATAATATGCTACCACACTTCAACTTGTGACGGCCTTGAGGAAGTAAAGGTATCAAAAAGTTCCTCTAGCCAAATTACATAGTTTCGTGTGTATAAGAATGGCAGCGTTATCTTGGGGTTATTGAGGAAGTGAGCATCAAAAATAATAACTTCAATCTTCATTTTTACGAATCAGCAGGACCAAGAACTTCTTTAAAGATTTCAAATGATGCAAAACTTACACTGATGGAACTTACAACTGTGACTGGCTGCACCCACATCACCCTAGAAATCTCTCAGCTCTTTGTTTGAATTATATGTTTGTACATATAAAACATATTTAATACATAAGAGATATATTACATTTATCTTAGTATACCTACTGTACATACACTGATTAAAATGTGAGTTTTCTTACATTTTGTCTTTATATTATATTTGCTTGTAGTCAATCCTCCAACTCCAGATCTCGGTGCATAATAGTATCATAGTATAATGGGTCAAAAGATTAGCTTTTTATCTCGTCCCCTAATCCGAGATATTAAGCTCTAAATAGTGCCATTTAAAAAAAAAAAATTCCGTGCATTTAAGAAAGTTTAAAAGAAAAGGGGGGCAAGTCCTGGGATCAAAACTTGGCCAGAGGACAAGTAGTTCCTGCCTGTTTGTAAAAACAATGTTACTTGATGAATTTTTTTACTTCCTTAAAAAAATGGGAATATTTCAGAAAGAAGGCTAAGTAAGGCCTTAGGTTGAAATGTGACCCTACAGGCTTGAGCTTGGGTGAAAATGTAATTTGGAAAAACTTGTAGACTTTGCTTTCCGAACAAGCTTCTTTTGCTTCCATGTTGGTAGAACAAATAGAAACTGAGACATTAAATTTTACGTAAACCCTTACAATGGAAAAAAAACTAGTGGCTCGTAAAACAAATTTGGCTTCATGGAAAAACCAAAAACAGGCAAATTAAAATATTAATCATTTTGAACTACAAACATGTTAAAGTGGGTGATTGGTAAAAAAAAAGATAGGTTTAAAAAAAATTGTCATGCACACATTTAAGGTTTTTCTAGACCACTTTATGAACTGAGCCTGACGCAGTGGCTCCCAACATAAGAGGAGTAGAACAGTTATACAATAACTATAAAAATAATCTAATAATTGATGACTTTTTAATTTCAATCCCTTTTCCAAATCAATTAAGATATTTTTTTCTTTATGTATTGACAGCACTCCCTACCAGTTGTACTTCATTTATTATTTGAGCAGCCAAACGTAAGACTGTTACATGTTTAGTTTCAAACTTGCTAGACTCAGGTGGGCCTAATTCATTCCCCAGTCTCCCGTTACCATTCCGGCCACTCCCTTCAACCCTGACGTTCATAACAACTGGTGGGTGTGCTCTGTCGAACACCAAACAACTTGTTGTACCATTATGCTGTCAGTGTTTCATACATTTCTGTGTAGGCTAAATAAGGGAAAATAAAACTTTTTAAGCTTTTTTAAATAGCCATTCCAAAAATAAATAAGGAGGCAGGGGAAAAGGGGCCTGGAGATGTGCTGATCTACCTGTTGAATGACTTGTTGCAACAAAGGATGCCTGTAACAAGACTTACATTGATACAATCAATAGTACTTTACACATTTATGATCAGAAACTCTCTCTGAGCATAATCAAAGATACTTTCCTGGACCAGGTAGACACACTGATCAACACTATGGAGAAGAATCGGACTATACACGCAAAGGTTGTAAGAGACATAGAATGTGTCTCGCTAGCAAGAGGGTTGTCTCAGTAAAGTTTACTCCTACTTGTACTAAATGATAATGAGAGGTACACTTTCAGCAAGGGTAATGGAGACTTATCGGTTTTACGACCCTTTTTCGTAACATAGGAACGGCATCACTATTCTCAACTGCTATAGGTACCCAAAGTTTACTTAGACCTGATTGCTACCCGTGGCTTCATCTACATCTACTTAGATTAAAAATCTACCAGGAAAGATGCACGAGACACCTTACCCTTAGACCGCCAGGTCACCATGTCTAGATAGAATACGGTTCCTTCTTCAAATGGGACACATACCCTCGCATCATGTCAACGAAGGTTGCTGTGGATATCATCAACGTGAGTAAGATCATCAAACCAAAGTACAAGCAGTTGATGCATGACAAGAGTCTGATATTGTAGTGAGGAAAACCTTCAAGCCAATCCCAGAATCGCTCAATAAGATGTTGAAGATGAGCGTTGTAAGTTCAGATATGTCAGGAAAAGGAGTTGGAAGTGGAAGTCTCTCGCCCGAGAGAATGCATAACAAACATTAATTTGAGCCATAGCATCTCGTTTGAGGATGGGATGGGGCCGTACTTCACAACAATACCATAGATCCTTACACTTGACAAGGGGAGTTATGGATTTTCTCTTTTAAAACGGAATCTTGGTTTTACCCCAAGGAAGATCTCAACTTCAACAAGCCTGCTTGAGGAAACAAACATATTGGTTTAGAAGACCCTAATGCACGTTTCAAATCATGTATCTACCTATCTTCGAATGAAGAGGATGAGCTTGATGGAACAGAACATAGAAAGGAAAAGGGATCCATTATACCTATTGAGATTATCCTAACGAGTTGGTTAATCGATTACATCTATTGCACGTATTGAGTTGAGGTTAACTCCACAAAATAGTTTCATTCGTTATAAAAATGCAAGTCTAGGAACATTCTATAAAGTATTTATTCTATCAAATTTATTCTCATAACCATGTCTGTCAAGTGGGATATTGCACGGCTTCATCGTCCTGCGAGACGGTATTTTTCCAGAAGATATGTTAGTATACAAGAACAGAATGAACTGCTACAGGAAGATCTGGACGAGAGTATTATTATTTTAAAAAATATTACATAGGAACGGGAGAGAGTATGTTTGAAAACGTAGTGATATTGTCCTCGTTAATAATAATCAAACACACAAGAGTTGCTTAATAAATATATATTTTAATTATAGAAATAAACAAGGAGTTTCATGAGAGAAACAAAAATATTACCTAATATGTATTAGAATCTCATAGTGGGATCAATAAGGATTTAAAATATAGATAAAATACAATTGTTTCGACAGGCACATAATAGTTGCGCCCTATACGTTCTTATCGTCCTAGAGATATGTTACAAGCCAGAGGCATCCAAGCTCCCTAAACACCTTTTAAGGGGTGTGCGAAGTTCATTTTATCAATTCTAAGCGAATTCGAATCGAATATATGAAATATTCTCGAAGCCGAATCAAATTTTGAATATATTTTTGTTAGTTTTCTTACACTAGAAAAATTATAATTATCTTCTCACTGTCCTAGACGTCTATTCTAAACTGACTAGGGCAGTACCCGACAAGGATAATATGGGCAAAAATGTTATCACGCCTATGATATACGTCCTCCATCGAGAAACAGCAAACAGCCTCTTCCTTGACGTGAGATAGTTTCAAGGCAAGCGTTGCTGAATGTTTCAATCGTACGCTCATTAACAAAATGTGAACAAGATTCGCAGTTATAGGAACTTAATGGATGGATTGACATGATCGATTCTTTAGTTGATGAGTATAATGAAACGAACCATTTGACCATCAAGATAAAACCTAGCAACGTCAAGGATGACAGTCTTTTCTATACACTAGACCTACATTCCAAAAGGATGGATAGCTCATATAACAATTTTCAACACAGTGACATTTTACATATCAGCAAGGATTTATTCGCCATACAGCCAACCGAGTAATTAAATGCTCTAGATTTGTAAGGTGGACTTCACCTCTGACAAGACATCTTGTGAATGTGAGGAATGCCAGGTCTCCGCCGTGGTTCGGATTCCACGTTAAACTGTAGGTCCTTCATTTCATCTCACAATCACCCTACCATTACACATTAGCGTAAGTGCGTATAACCCGAACGGGTAGTAAGACGCGGTGCTAATAATAATAATGTAAGGTGGAGGGGAAGTATCCTAGAAAGTTACTACTCAAGAACATGACTGTGTTACGTGTCCAATCATCCAGGATGATCACTCTCCTGCTTACTCAATGGAGGCAGTGAGGTACCGATAGGCAAGCACGTTCAAGGTCCAAGTCGGGACGGACCATTGTGCGTGTGGCAAAGACAACTACGCCTTGAAGTTAGGGTAGGGAAAGGGAAAAAGTAAGGGAAGTATCGTCCTCTACCCCCCCCCCCTCCCTACCTAGTATGTATAAGAAATTTAAATATATGTAGGTATAGTAAGTAATATTAAGAGAGTGTCAGTTGTGGAACCCCCTGCCGGAATATGCATAACGCATTATAAGTTTAAGAAATGGCATTGTATCACACATTAGCATTAGGTACCACAAAATAATAGGCGCGCACATTTTTCCTCAATAGTTTGAACAGTTATTGGGCTGGATATTCAGCATGGGTCGAGTGTTTGGTCCACACCAACCTAAAAGTTATTTGGTTTCTACCCCGGCGCTCGTCCGCTGCTTTTGAACCTATCGAGGCATTACCAAATCAAATGTTGGACCATGAAACAATGGAAACACGTGTCCTTGCAGAGGGGTTGTTTCCTCTTACACTTTCGTAATGGTTTCTTTGGTAATTGGACAGTTTTCCCCGTGTACTTCTCTATTGAAACACCACCTCGAGACCAATTAGATCTCCCTCCGAGGTTATAGTTCCCAGAACTCTTCTCTATTGAAACACCACCTCGAGATCACTTAGATTTCCCTCCGAGGTTATAGTTCCCAGAACTCTTCTCTAATGAAACACCAACTCGAGATCATTTAGATCTCCCTCCGAGGTTAAAGTTCCCAGAACTCTTCTCTAATGAAACACCAACTCGAGATCACTTAGATTTCCCTCCGAGGTTATAGTTCCCAGAACTCTTCTCTAATGAAACACCACCTCGAGATCACTTAGATTTCCCTCCGAGGTTATAGTTCTCAGGACACTTCTCTAGTGAAACACCACCTCGAGATCAGTTACATTTCCCTCCGAGGTTATAGTGCCCCGGATGGTTACTCTTGTTTTAATTTTAAATCCCAAAGTTTATGCTATGACTTCAATTCACTTGTTGGCGAAATACGAATTGTTTATCTTCACTCATGAGCATTGGGTTGAAATGTAACCGGTTTCTGGCTATTTTTTTAAAATTTTGTGATATAAGTATCTGAATATACCATCCTGTTCATGTTCTCACGTAAACATCCCGCCCCCCTGTTCCCGATGCCTCCTGATAAGGGTTTGTAGTTCACTTATGTAGTCATTCACCGGTTATATGGGTTGTATATACTACCTGCATATCTTCTTTACTAGGATTGTTTTTATTCAACCTGGACTATTTTTTTGGAAAATATTGTCTTGTTAGCAAAGTTTTTAACAATGTTGTGTATGTTAACTTTATGTGAAACCCCCCTACCCGCTTTTTTAGAAATGATAGTTGAGGAGTCACAAGAGAACAATAGTATATTTTATTGAGAAACCAAGAATCAAACAAACAATAACACTTATTCATATATATATATATATATATATATTGACTAGAGATCTACCATATCACAGCTACAGAAGGAACAATCATAATTACCATCAAGGATAGTGAACAAGGTACGACTCAAAAGGTTAGAGTTCGAATTAACCTCGATTTAAAATATTTAGTTACCTGGTGACAATTATTTGTACTATCATAATGTTTTAAATAAACAGTAATAACTTTCAAAATATAAGAAATCCGCCTTCTCGCGGCAACGATAATAGATGGTGGGACACCTTAAAACAGCGTTGGGGTTGGCAGGATTTGGTCACATGACCATGCCCCTCGCTCTGATTGGCAGTTGTCTTTCCCCCTCCCCAACCGCCTTTCCAGTCTTTCATACTTGTTTGTTCTTGTCGAAACTTGTTTTTTATATGTGCGCATTGCTTTTTTGTGTGTTTGTTGGTTTTTATGAGTGTTCATTGGTTTTTTTGAGTGTTCATTTGTTTTTTATGTGTGCTCATGGTTTTTTTTATGTATGGGCAAGATTAGGACAGGCTTTGGAGTTTATTTTTGACTTATTGTCGTGCAGTCCACGAAGTTGGACTCTCCTTCCTCGATATCGTTGACTAGGGAAGGAACACGCAGCATGAATCTCCCCTTAGACCGTTTAGCGTAGAGTGTAAGAGATGATTCCTGGCAGTAAGTCCCCCTTTCATTTCCCTTCCCCCCAGGCAATGGGTTTTCTCGGGGTCGTCATCGCAACCCCTCCCTCCCTTCCCCCATATATGTGGTAATGGGTTTTTTTTCCCCGCAACTAGAGAAGATTGAGACAGCTCTGATTATGCACAATCAGGGGCCTTGGGATCCTCAGTTAGGGTCGCTATCCCCCACCACAAAAGTCTACGAAAATTGGTTGTATGGCATCGTCCGTCGATATGCGTGGATGTAGGTATCAGCCATGGACCACTTTTGGCGGAGGAGGGAGGTAGAAATGTTCCAGCGCTGAAGAGGGAAACTAGTGACAGTACACCTCTGCTGAACCCCGACCTCGGCTGCCATAAATAGATGGGGTTACACGCACTCTTTTCTGACTAAACGTGTGGTAGGGATGATTAAGAAAATGTTACGGAGGGAGAAATACCTACAATTCACACGGCAGGGATTTGATTTCAACCTCACTCCGCCAAAATTATATGAGCCTGACATTTAGACGGTTTGTACACCGGGATTCGAACTTTGATATCTCGCTCTCCCTTTCCCTTCCCCCAGGCAATGGATTTCCTGGTGTCGTCATCGCAACCCTGGTGCGACAAGACAAGTCGAGACAAATAGAACATTACCTTGAATGATGTCGCAATTAGTTTTTCCCTGATGACTCATACCTGGTGCCAGTTTGGCGGCTCAACAAGAAAAGTTGAGACATGAATAGATCGTGACCTTGAAACCGTGATCTAGTACACGAGGTCATTGACCCTGGCAAACCTCCATTTGAATTATAATATAAAGCACATGTTAAACTAACTTCAAAGTAAACACTTTAAATAGAATTGTTCCAATCATATTTATTCTATTTTCTGCAAACTAACGCGTGTTTTTTCTCTTTTAAATGATACCACAAAATATCTAATACTTTTAAATTTCAAACTAATTTTGGTATTAATATAAACATTAATATAAACATAATTACTTTAACTGATACCAACATTCGCAAAGTGTGTGTAATAAAATACACTTGATCCCTAGGACAGGTACAAAATACAGTCCAGGGCAGTTAATTTATCACTATGAAAGGTTAAACCTTCATTTTCACCCATGCCAGGGAATCAAACCCGGGACCCTTGTCTCAGTAAACAAATATATGGGGGGTTTCTATCTTTTTAATAATCGGCTAAAGCAACAATATAATTTCCCTGGTTAATTATTATGCTGGTATATATTTGATTGCCTATAAGAAATATCTGTGAAATTAAAACACTTTGAAACACTAGATCTACATTTATCCCCGTTTTAAAATCGCTCAGCAGCGCTTATAATTTTTTCGACTCTAAATTGCCTACCAACGCCATCTGTTATTTCGATAAGTAAACAAGTTTACCACAACTACACTAATCATTCAAGAAATCTAACTTTAAGTAAGGTATCGAGGAAAACATGCCTTAACACAAATCGTTAAAAATATATATTGATGTTAGAAAGTAGTTTTTAATCTTAAGAATTAAATTTTTCTATCGGTAGAGATAATTTTGTTTTAGAATTAGATAAAACTTTTTTTTTCATTAAATATTATAATTTAAATCCGTTACTGATTTCCTGCTTAAATCTCAGGTAACTTTTTTTATTCATAAAATGCAAATAACTTAGAAGACCAGGAGATCCACGAATCAGGTCCGCTGGTTGTTAATTTATCAGACTGACATCTTTAACCGTGTCGGGAATTGAACTCGGGACCAATAGTTTAGTATAGACATGCTATCGAATCCGCTTATGTGACTGTTGAATTTGATCCAACACATTTCAAACGTGAATTTAATAAGTGGATAGAGCGACAAATATAATTTTCTCTCTTTTCTTTAGATTTGAGTGTTTTTAATGATAATAACCTTCTATACCATGAATATAAGAGCTAATATTCTCGAAAAAGGCAGCTGACAAAAAGTTTTGGTATGCCGGCGAAACAACGGTGGTTTGGTGGAAGAGAGGGCCCAAATAACTCTTGCGTAATAAGCTGTCTATTTCCAAACGAGTCGCTATAGTATAGTTACTTGTAGACGGTACTAAAATATGTTCTATGATAATCAGAGAATTACATACTTATATATCAGGTGGTCTATTGCATCCAATTCACCCCAAACATCATGTGGACCGTTGATAATATTTCCAGAGCTGGCGGTAGGGTCCTGTGATAAGAAGCATCCCAGCGGTGTGAAGCCTACTCTGTGGGGGAGAGCGCCGACTTCTTCTAGGAGCTGCTCCGGTACAGGGCCCATCTCCGCTTCACCGTTTTCAAGAGGCGGCACCCGCACACAAGCTTCTAAACCTACTGCGGGCGCTACGTGGTCCCTCAGGCCGGCGTCCTGCCCATATGGGTTCCATTAATCTGAAATTAAATAAATACACATTTATTACTATCGTGGGGGGAAAAACACTTCCAAGTCTATACATCTATAGCAAGACGCTAATTACCCATTGGCCAGTTGCCATCCTCCAGGAAAATTCCGTCTTCGATAAAAAGCGCTAAAGGGCCCATGCTATCGGGAGCTGCCAGCGCTGCAGGCGTCGGGGGTGCATCTTCTTGACAGTCTATCAAAAGAGAAAATATCTCTGTACACCAAAGATGTAATAAAGAAAATAATTACCAGTAAAATATACAAAACGATTTTAAAACATACCTGAATTTATCCAATCTTCAAGCGCGTCTAAACTCATTTCGATGTTAATCACTCACAATTATTAATTATAATTACCGAGTGTAATGATTTCAAGTTCTATTTATAGTCGCTTCAACGGGGTGTGCCACATGTAAAGGAGGTGGCTTCTTATTGGTCAATAATATTGTTTTCGCATCGGTGGGGTTGCCCGATCCGTGTAAAGGAGCATGCATTTACAGTCATTCGACAATCGTGTTAGCTCTCCCGTCGATCACGGATGTGTCACTCCATTTCTGGCTAGTGGGATCCGATATGCCATACAGGACCGCAATCCACCCTCTGCGTTCGTGCTTATTTTTTCCAGCCACACAAATACGGGTACATATATCGCCCTGTGATGTGAGGAGGTCGGAGGGTTCAAATTCGGACAATGTTGACAAACGTTAAATACTTTATAAATACAAACCATATATAGCGCATGATAATTATTTGTTGTTGCGCCAAAGGTCCCGTGTTTGAATCGCGTAACGAGGTGTCAGTGATATCTAGCCAGAATAATCCTCACTAAAAGCATAAATAATAGCTTTGGGCTATTTGGATTTTAAACTACCATATATGTTTTCACATATCAACCCTGCGCAAATGATGGTACATCACTACAACCACTGATTTTATTATTTTCGCTCTCTCATTTGGGCAAAGATATCCATATGGTGTTGGAGGGTTCTGTTCCCCGTGTTCAGGTGTCAATGACGCGCAAATGTGGATACACGTCTTCCCTTGTAACGTAAGGAGGTAGGGGTTGAAGTTCCTTAGAGGGCAACAAACGCTAATTACTTCACATTTCAAACCCTGGCAAATGCTGGTACATATTCCGCACGGTCGCACACCACCGTCAAACTCTGCCCGGTGACCACCCCCAGAGAAAGATACCGAGGTTTGAATCCTGGTGGCCACACCGTCTAAATGTCAGGTTCATATATTTCTGGTGGAGAAAGTTGGAAGCAATTCCTTGCTGCGATAATCTGTTGGTAGCAATAGATCGTTTAATATGTAAGTTTGCTGCTCTTTAACTACTAAAGAATATATTTTAGTAACATATACAAATAACAATACGCGCTCTCTCTCTCCTCCCCAAAGCATCTGTTGTCTCACGATTGCTCGAAGAGCTTAGTTTAAGTTTGGTGCAATAGATGTCGGCGGGATCTAAAAACAGGTCCTTTCAACCCCCACTGTTAATTTTTCAATAACAGATAGCGTGGCCATCTCATAATTATCAATTTGACGTTCTAGCTAAGGAATATAGTGTTTCAACGTGTTTTAGTATACCGACATAATAATTAACCATAGAAATTATATTGTTGCGTTAGCCTGTTATTAAAAAGAGAGGGCCCTATATCACGCATGATAATTTGTTTGCTGAGCCAAAGGTCCCGGTTTCAATTTTATCTAAATCACTAAAAGCATAAATAATTGCTTTGGCTATTTGAAACTACCAAATATGTTTTAATTTACATCTTGGTTGGAAGACATCTTTTCACATTTCAGCACAGCGCAAATAATGGTATTTTAACTTGTTTAAGTATACCGACATAACGATTATATTTCTGCTTTAACCGGTTATTAAAAGGGAGAGAACCCTATATCACTCATAATCTTTTGTTGAGCCAAAGGTACCGTGTTCGAATCCCGTGTCCTGGTGTGAATGATATCTAGATGGAGTAATCACTAAAAGTATAAGTAATAGCTTTGGCTATTTGAAACTACCTATATGTTTTAATTTACATTTTGGTAGGTAGACATGTTTTCAAGTTTGACCCCCGCGCAAATGATGGTACATTTCTGTGCAACCACTAATTTTATTATTCTGTCTTTCTTTCGTGTAAAGATTTCAAGGTTTGAATCTATGTTACCGTACATGGCGAACGCTGAAACACAACAAGGTACTTTAATAAGAATTGTTTCCGGAAATGTGTCCCTGAATGGGCGTTAGAAAGACCAGGGCTTTCAGAGTGCTACGACCCGTCGTTTCAAAGGACTTGGGTGTCGCTGGTTCATGACTCTTCAACGGGGTCGTTGTCACCCTCTTTCAACATTTTTAACAAGTTTAGGGTTAACAACTTTCAGTAAGGGTTGTTTGAGACATCAAAATTTCCATCACGAGGGATCTGACCCCCACTAAACTCACAAAGATGGTTTTGATGAAGTAAGGAGGGTGAATTTAAAGGAAGTCCTACAGTCTCTTGAGAAAGGGAGCCAATATACACTCAACACCACGTTTCCGTCGTGAGAGGTTCGTTCTGCTTGTTCCTCCGTCCCCCCCCACCCCCCCAATCAGTGATGACGAGGGAATAGCGCCCAATGGCGGGGACTGCATGCCAATAAATAATAAATAAACTCCAACGCCCGGTATAATCCTGCCCAGACATACAAAAATCAATGAGCACACATAAAACACCTATAAGCACACATAAAAAACAAGTTTCAACCAGAACAAACCAGTTTGAAACACTGGAAAGGGGATCGGAGGGTAGAGGGGATGGAGTCAGGGAAGGGGGAATTCCAACAGCCAATCAGAGAGTGAGGGATGGGGTCACATGACCAAATCCAGCCAATCCCAGCGTTGTTTTAAGGCGTCCCACCATCTACTAACGATATTTGGGCTATATAATAATTAAAGTCCCAAAGGACACAATGTCATCATCTTTTATGAAGCGCCTTACACTCTTGCGCTAATAATACTTACTATGGCATAATTGAAGTTAAGAGAAATAATTGAGCTATCTTACAACCACAAACATGTTTAAATGCTTAAGAATTTAATAGTACAGTACTAAATTTATAAGTGCTCAGTTTGAAACATTTAAAGTTATAAGTACATATTCTGAACGTTAAAGTTCTTGGTTCCCACATAAAAATATGTAAATTTAAGCTATCGAAGTTAAATATATTCAAAATATTCAGTAATTGACAACTGCTAATCAGACAGACGGCGAGAGCGCAACTAAACGTAAGCCGGCAAATGGCGAAACAGAAGTTACTTTGCATTGATTAAGTTAAGTTCCCCTAATAGGTAAAATACTAATAGATACGTGGCTACAAATTAACCACGCTGATACAAAGAAAAACCTCATCCCGTAATCGGATCTTAAAATATTTAATAAGTCTAAAAATAATAACTTAGAAAAGATCCCCATATTTTAACCGAAAGAATTTTGAAGAATTAGGGATAAACCTGAGCCTTAATTGCAGCTCTCACCTTGATCTAAGCCTATGATACAATGAGTGATGATATCTACAGTAGCCCCATGGCTTCTTTGGTGCTGACTGACATCTTACAGCTGACTTCTGATGGCTTTGCAAAGCTACCAGACCAAATTATGTATCCCTACGTCGAGCCATACTATCTACAAAAACATGTGTTTAGCAGCTGTCACTTCTGACAATCAAAATTTAGGTACATACCTAAAAGTTGACTGTCAGAAGTCAGCTGTACGCTATCAGTCAGCACCAAAGAAGCCATGGGGCTACTGTACAAACCACCACCATATATAGCGAGTTAACAAGACCACATATCCGCAGAGAGTAGGGGTGACGAAGAGAAAAAGGGGAGTGGAAGGGATGAGACGAAGAACTGCGTATAAGCTTGTGAAAGCTTCGCGGGCACCATATCAACTTGGTTATTGCGCTCAAACAGGCCAGGCGAAGGAAGTAACAACTAGATGCGTGGAGCTGTCTTCATTTGTTTTTCTTCGCCGCAGCCTCTTTCGCTTGCTTAGAGTCGGGTCACTCCACCTTTCAGTCATCGAGACGGAGTGTTAGAGGGAAGTCGTGGCCAGGCGTTTTTAAGTTGGAGTCCAAACTGGTCGGAGAGTGAGTGTTGTGCCATTTGATTGAACTGTTACAATGTAACTTGTTACATATGATGATTTATTTGGTTTCCATTGTAACCTATATCTGTAAGAAATAATATTTTGTCGACATGTTATTCTATTTCAACGAATAACGCATTCTTACTAACTGTATCTGTAACAAAGGATAACAAGGCTTGAAATTGGTCACATTATTAAGAATTTTTTCTTTCACCACATTCATTGTTGGAATGATTTAAATCCCTCAAGGAGGGTCGAGAGCATTTGAAAGAGGAAGCACACAAAGTAAGGCCAGCAACTGCTATCAATGCTGTGATAATTACATTACCTTATCAGTTCATTAGGAGTAACTGGATAACTACTGTACGCGAATTATCTTCCCACACTAAAACTATTAATGGTAGTGTTGACACTATACTCCATAATCTTGGATTCAATAAAGTTGTGTAGGACCCGAGTAGGTACAGAATGGAGTTTCTGTTACACATTTGCATAA
>CABEEJ010006674.1:21596-37698 GCA_901482245.1 Timema douglasi | reverse complement strand
GTAGTCTGATTTACTAGATTACGCATTTCAGTACACAAATCTCATTACGGCAAAGACAATATAATCATTTTAAGGTGGTCACAAAAGTTTTACTAGGAATATCTACCAGGAAAACTAACAGCTCGAAAATGTGTGATGCAGAAAAACCTTACATCACGTCACAGCTTTACATTTTTATGTCTCAGCACTCGTAAAACACTTTTTAAAAAAATAAACGTGGTTGGTATAAATTTATCTCACAGATGCATGGGATAAATTTCCCAATCTGTTTTGATGTACGACTTGGTTAAAGCTGTGTGAAGAAAAAAATATTTAATAAGTTTTCATGTTAAATAAGAGAGTACATGGGGTCAAAGGGGGGAGGGGGCTGTGGTTTGATCGGGGACCTTGGGTGTGGGGGAAAGGGGGGAAAGGTGGGATGGAAATCATAAACTAAAAAACAAGAAGTAAGAAGTATTTCCAAACAGCCTTAGTTAGAAATTCTCAATGTATATAGGTCCATAAATGCATACAATATAATTATAAACATGCTTTAATCACATATACATGCATTCACACATGAATTCCTTTTTGGTTGATTGAGGGTGTTTTATGTCCTAAACGGTTTCTATCCATCCTTATAAGGAATCGCAGTTATATTAAACACAACATTTTCCAAAGAAAACTTTTCATTTTGGAAATTTTTCTTCAATTTTTTTTAGTGACATTTTCAATTATTTTTTTAAATTAAAAAAAAATCTAGCTCTTTAAATTGAATGAATGGAATCGATATTTAACGAATTTTAAAGTTCACACTTAAGTTTAATCGATCCCAAGGATTATCATTATCAAATGAGTCACATTAAAAGCGATAACAGCTTTAAAGTCATCTTCTCACACTTACGTATCGACTAAAGCGCTAAGTGGTTGAGTGTGTCACTAACTTCAGGTCTGATATGTCAATATTATAATCAAAACCTTTACAAATACATCCTCCTTCCCCTTACTACCGGAAATATTTACCGGAAAATGTTCATATCTAATAAATTGCCCTTACTTGTTTGGATTTTATTTTAATTCTATCAGTAATATAATAATTGAAATAATTTTAGGTTTGATTCGGCATTTATAAACAACTTTCTCCCCAATTTCTCCCACCATCCACCAATCATCACCCAACACAATATGTGATTGGTTTTGGTGTCTTACTAACTGTTTAGGTTATACACATATATGATAATTACTCTAATGGGGTGAGGATGAGGAAGGAAACATTTGTAAGGTAATCTACCCACATTTGCGTGGAAGGAGAGTAGGAAAACAATTTTGGGGAAACTCACCTCCAGTATATCCAACCGTGATTTGAACCCTCGATCTCCCCGTCATCAGCAGAACAGTCTTAACACTAGAGTGTCCTTTCATAAAAACTTTCACTTGCATCATCCCTATCAGCTTAGCGTAAATATGCGGTTGTCCCGGACCGGTCGTAAGACACGTCACAACATATTAGATTGAGTAGGTCATCAAGTATGTCTTCTATTGTACTCAACAGCTGCCATCGTAGTTCTTATCTGCACGCCATAGCTCACACTAACAACCTTCCGTAAAAAAAATAAAATACCAGCTTTGTTTTATCTTTTCGACAACATAAAAAAACAACTCTTCATAGCCTTCGCCAGTAGTAACAGATGGAAGATGATTTACGAGACGGTTTGATAAGATTACCTCCATTAAGCTCCCTTGTCGTCTGGGATCACGAAGAAAGGAAGTCGTAAAAGAAGGCCATGTGTCGCGATGACGGATGACGGAGATGACAGAATATCGTCCTCAAGATGTCGTGTGCTCGTACAAATACCTGCTACTCACGCTGAACCCAGAACACGAGCCTGATTTACACATTTAATTAGACTGGAAATTATTAATGAGCGTACTTGAGAAATATATGATGTAACCATAGTTTACCCTGAAACGGTGGTGAAGTTTGGTTTTGTCGCGCCTCCACCCCCCTGGTGGTGAAACTGTGCACCACATTTACCTTCCCCTCTCCACCTAGTTCTCAATCTACATGCCATTTCTTTGGTAAGTCTGATTACCAAACCCCTCCTTCACCTCTGACAATACATCTTGTGAATGTGGGGAATACCAGGCCTCCACCGTGGTTCGGATTCCACGTTATACTGTAGGTCCTTCATTTCATCTCACAATTACCCTACCATTACACATTAGCGCACGTGCGTACAACCCGAACGGGTAGTAAGACGTGGTGCTAATAATAATACTAATACTACTAATAATAATAATTTTTGGTAAGAAACTACCACTATTTAAATTTAGAGTGTTTTAATATTCATTTTACACAAAAATATAGTTTTAATATAAAACCTAGATATTATGTAATTAATGTTTTATTTGTTTCTAATGTGTCTGATTATCATACAACAGTTTTTTTTAAAAAAAGAGTTAACAATTATAGGTTTGGTATAAATGTTTAGAATAAGTAAAATAAAAAATATACAATAATATTTGTTATTATTATTCGGGCTGTACACACTTACACATTCACAAGTTGTAATTAATAATGTCAAGAGGTGAAGGAAGGGTTTGGCAATCGGATAAAGCCGTGCCGGGACTGAGGATTGAACCCCGCACCTCCAGTACAGAAGTCTGACACCTTACCTCTAGACCGTCAGGTCACCAGCAATATATAATTGTGCAATATGTTTATATGTCGTAAATATTATATTTACTGCTTGTTTTACAACACAGAAAAACTCATAAATTCAACAATGTAAATAATGTCATAAGCAACCACGAACAGCTTCTCTACTGCCAACATGATCGTAAATAAACTATTTTTTCACAAGAATCTAGTAACAGCTGATTTTTATTTTTGGTTAGATGTTGCCTGAGGCTTCTAGATCTTGTCTGGTTGAAAAATGTAGATCTACGTCTTCAAAGTTAATTTGGGAGAAACGAAACACATGGTACTACAATGTACACTTCTTTTTATAGCAACGCGTTAGGGATGTACGCATATATACTAACTACGCTAGTGGGTTAGGGATAAAGAAGATTACATCTAGAGGAAGTGCACCCACATTTGCGTGGAAGGAGAGTGAAAACCAATTCCGTACACCTGACCGAGATTTGGGCTTTGATCTCCCCATCATCGACAGTCTTGCAAGAGTAGCGCGTTGGAATAGCAGTTCCCGATGTGGGGAACGCGTACCTCCAGAACTACGTGCAAGAACCTTTTTGTGGTAGGACTAAGCAAAAAAAAAATTAACTGAATAATGGCGGAAAAAGATACTATGCTAACAGTATAAGACAAGATACAAGTCAAAAGTTGTAAAATTAATTCAAATCTATGGCGAAGAGAGAGATGGAATTATTTCATTATTCGACATTGAAAAAATGATTACAATTTTAACATATAACAAAGTTTTTGTAAATACTAATAAATCAATACATAAATTAAATGTGTTAATTTTTGTTGTAACTTGATTTTTGAATATAAAAATAAATGCACTATTTGTTTACCTTATTATTTATTACATTTTTAAAACCCCTTTATTGGCCATTTTATTTTCAGTTACAGCAAATAAATATGAAATAACAGCAACTATATTAATGAAACATTTTGCTATTATCAATGTCACAATTTATGGAAATGAAATGGATTGCTACGTAAGAGAAAAAAATGTTTAGGAACCATTGCCTCAGATCGTCCGCCCACCAAAGAGGGTATAATCCAGCGATTTTCAATCTTTTTCAATTCACGGCACACCGAACAAGCTACTAAAAACTATAAAGGCACACCGTCAGTTTTTTTAAGGAAATATTTTATAGCAAAATAAAACTAGTATTAATATTTTGTTTATAAGTTCAATAGGTAAAATTTTAATATTTGTTAATTTTAAAAATAAAATTGATCATGGATATTAAAAGATTTCTTTTACGCAATATTTTTTTTTTCTCTCCCTTCTCTTTCAACCGTCTCCGAAAATCCCGTGGGACAGCTGATTATTCTTCACGTCCCACCATTTGGAAAATGCTGGTGCAGCCCATAAGATAGAGCCATATAATGTAATATGTCAAGGTAGGACTAGCTTTAATATTGACCAGAGTGTAATCTAATAAAGTATAGTATTTTTAATTTACATTATACTACTGCTATAAAAACCACATGGCTGACTCACTCACTGACATTAATGTTTACCCACTTACAGATGAGCTAGAAACTTGAAATTTGGCAAACTTATAGCTTCTAGCCCATAATCGACGGGAAAATTCCAAAATTTTTAAATAAATATTTTTTAACCCCTGAAAATAATTCAAAATTGTGGAGAAACTTTAAAGTCGGTGCGGACCTTTCTTTTGAGGTTCCTTGTGCCTAAACAGTAAGACCTATCATAAAACGGCTCTGGAAGGAATTACATTAGTTTACATCCAATTTCAAAGGAAACTCAACTGGGGGTTTGAGGGCGGAGCCCCCAACGAGCAAAGCGAGTAATACTCCAGTTTTCGAAATAATATATTTTTACCACGTTTTTAGCACACGTTTGAATAACGTGTCTAAGTTAATGGAATAGGTATGGGGAAATTATAGTAATAAGGTAAATGTATCTGCATCTGCGTGGAGAGAGATAGAGAGAGAGAAACTATTTATGACAACACACTCTAAGTACAGCCTACCAGGATTCCAGCCCCGATCTACCCGTTGCAGACAATCCAGTCTAATATTAGGGTGACGCGTTAGACCATGTGTAACACATATGTTTCTAAAATATTATTTAAATTATTTGACAAAAACAACTGTCTAACAGCTACCCACGTCAGTGGCTGATTTCATCAGTCTCGTTACTTCAATGCAACGGGGAGCCATCACACATCCTGAACGCCCCTAGTAAAAGTCTGTTCAGCGTAGGAATTGTTTTCTGACAGGCATTTCCCCTACTTGAAATCTATCATATAGTAGGATATTGGTAGGAAAAAAGACCGTTCAGAGAGAAATTCCTACCATGAATGGAGTATACATGAGATTTATATCAGATGGTGCAGGCGGCACCCACCAACTGAAAGGCTGAGTGCATGCTCAGCTCCAGCTGGATAGAAATCACATCACACCAAACTTCGGGTTGTTGAAGAAGCGGTTATAAAAGTAATTTATGTGTGTATATGTCATATTTTGTAGAATATCTCAAATATGTGCATAATATATTTATGTTTTCATCTCCCTTAAAATGTTTTTGAGTATCAAAATAAAATCGTCGTTTTTACTAAAGATTTGGATATTTTGAAGCTTCGCACACACCTGGGTTGTTTACCGCTTCACAACCGACTATAGGAACCCGCCAGTTGCTTACTAGTATATGAAATGATTCCCACTTGTTTTTATGGTCCAAATATGGAAAACACAATTTATTAAAAAGGCTCTCTGAAAATTTACATTTTAAATACTTTATTTAATTCAATCTCCTTATTTTTACTCAAAGGATTTTGGTCCTAAGCCCCCCCAACAAATTAAAAAGATATATCTATATTTTAGCAATGGTAGTTTATTTTACATCATTTAAATTATTATTATTATTATTATTATTACTATTAGCACCGCGTCTTACTACTCGTTCGGGTTATACGCACTTACATTAATGTGTAATGGTAGGGTGATTGTGAGATGAAATGGAGGACCTACAGTTTAACGTGGAATCTAGATAAATCTTTGCCGGGACCGAGGATTGGACCCCGGCCGCCAGCATAGAAGTCTGACACCTTACCCCTAGACCGCCAGGTCACCTACATCATTTAAAAAAATGTGGGTTTAGTTTAGAGGATGATGATATGCCAAAATGTTCGTTTAAAAAAAAATCAGCGTTGGACTTTCTTTATACCTTTATTAGAGTTTGCGATATTCTGAGAATGCCTCTTCTTCGATTCCTTGAGTGCACTCTAAAAAATAGTTCTCTCAATATATATTTCGTTAGAGGTGGAAACTTGTACATGACCTATAAATTAAACTTTAATCATTAAATACCCATTATTATTTATAGTTGAGGGATTTGTCTAGCTCTAAAGATTTGGTGGGAAATTTTCACGGAAAATCTAATTACATAACTTCCGTTCTTGTCTACTCTTTCATGTTGAAGATAGTTTACAATTTTTGAAATATTATTCTAGAACATTTATTCTTTTGCAAAATTAGCACTCGTTCAAGGCCATAACTAGGATAAAATTTTGAAGGGCCCTAGCAAATACAATCCCCTAACTACTGGAGGAGGACAATGCTTCTAAAAGCTTTAAATTTTCAAATGATAATTTATGGTAGGAATTATGTCTCATAAATTGTTTTTTTATTCATTTTTATCAGGTATATAAAATAAAATAAAAACCTCAAAAGCACACTCATCTTTGGTTCAAAGAATACAATTTTATGAAAATGCATTACATGTTTAAAAATCAGTCTTATCCCAAAAACTATGACTATTTTGGAAAGATTTGCTATTTATAAATCAGTCAAGATTGGTTCAGCTGTTATACTATATAGAGCCTAAATATGACCTATTGACTTTCATGAATAATAATAGTTTTTGGAGGAGTTGTTTATCCTATTATTATTAGCACCACGTCTTTCTACCCGTTCGGGTTATACGCACTTACACTAATGTGTAGTGGTAGGGTGATTGTGAGATGAAATAGAGGACCTATAGTTTAACGTGGAATCCGAACCACGGTGGAGGCCTGGCATTCCCCACATTCACAAGATTTATTGTCAGAGGTGAAGGAAAGGTTAGGTAATCAGATAAATCTGTGCCGGGACCGAGGATTGAAACCCGTACCCCCAGCACAGAAGTCCGACACCTTACCCCTAGACCACCAGGTCACCTGTTTATCCTATTAAAAATATTAATTATAACTATTGTTTGAAAACTATTTTATTTCATCATTAGTTCGATGGTTTGAATCCTTTTTCAAGTCGAGTCCTATGGAAACAGCTTAGTCCTTACGCCGCGAATATATTGTATGTGGTAGGTTCTGAATTCTTTATACGTTAGCTCCCAGGTGTTAATAACCCTTAGCTTATGTTTTGAGCTTAAAAAAACAATGATGTACTTAAGTATAAGATTGTTGGATACAATATTGGGCCAGATTTGATTTTATGTACCGATCCTACTTTTATTTTGATATTGTTTCAACAATTAATACGGCAATATCTATAATATTTTTGGTCAAGTTTCTGGGTAGCTGAGGTGTTTTGAACCAATTTAACCCTCTCTTCCTTGCAAGATAAATACACATACTTACTTTTTGCTTTCTCTAAACACATAGGAGAGAAAGTATTGTGATCGTAAAAAAAACCTCACCGAACTCAAGGTTTTGATAAATATTTACGTTTAATGACTCCCTGATGCCGTCTGTCTGTACCTCAGGCTAGAGCAAATATTTTACTGATTGGGCTAAAACTTGGTATCTGGGGTTTTTATAAAGCTGCACCAAGGGTTTTTTGAAATTAGATATCTAAACTTAAATTTAAGGGTAGTTTACTGAAGAGCAACAAGAGAAAAAAAAAATTATTTTCTTGAAATTGCTCTTACGATTTTGATTACATTTTATATCTAGACACTCTTTATATTTATATATAAAAAAAGATGGAAATTCTCATTTTTCCATGAAAATGACTTTGAAGGTAGTTTATATGGGATACATTTTCAAATTTTCATAAATTTTTCTCAACTATTTAGGATATGAAAACTTATTAATATAAAGTTGTAGTAGGCTACTATTAAAGATGCAAATATGTTCGGAAAGTCATAGCCCAAACTTAAGATAGTGCTTGTTTGAACCAAAAGTAATAGAAAATCCCCAGACACTTACATCCTGAAAACTATACGTATACCATTAAATTGTGTTGAAAGTCTCGGTGTACAGCGCCGGGAGAGGCAAGCTGTCAAGCAGGTGTGTACAACAGGTTGCATAGGGGTCAGGCGCGTGGCACTTCACACCTCGACATTCTGGAACACGGCAGCCGAGCATACACCAATTAACAGTAAACAAGACACCATCATCATTAACGGTCCTACATCACAGTGTTTGCCATTATTACGTGTGATGTGACACACGCCCAGCTCCTAAGCAATTTGTTGTACACGTATGCTTGATAGTTTTTTTCTTTCATCCCAGTGCTATACGCCAAAACTTTGACCACAATTCATCGGTATTAGCGTTGTTTTCCGGACGTAAGTGTATAGGGATTTTGTATCACCTTTGGTTCAAACAAGATATATGTGCAGTTTAAGCTGTGAGTTTCCAAACAACCTGTATTTTTTGAAACCAATATTTTCTGAGCTCTCTCTCTCTCTCTCTTATATATATATATATATATACATACTTTTTAATTAAGGTTTAAAAATGATTTTGAGTCTTATACTCTTTTGCTCTTTTTTTAAATTTTTTTGTTACATATTTCCTTGTTCCTAATTCCAAAGAGTAAATAACAGTCTATGTTATTTCATTTATAATTTTTGGTGTATATTTTCCCTACAACAATAACCTATTATTTTGTTTCACAAATCTAACAGGTATTTAATAAATATATATTTCAGAAAAAATGGGAGAAAGTCAGTGATGTGCCACGTACTATTTATTTTTAACTCTAACCATAATTTCTTCCCTCCACCAGAGCTTGTCTAAAACATAGAAAGGCTATATTAATCAAAGTAAGACTCTCTTTTCGTTGTTTTTTTTGAGGATAAATTAATGTATATCCTATATACGATAGGAAATATGGTGACAGCTAACAAAAGATTATTTATTGCAAATAATTATTTCTTAGTGATATATTATCAATAATTATTTCCGAATAGGTGAATTGGGGACTCCCATCCATTACTGTTTACAGCTGTGGCCTTGGCCAGGTTTTTATTCAAGTCATTTATTTCCCATAGCGGCTTGCTAGGCCTGTCGTAGCTTCATATGCATTATAATCTAACTTAAGACTAGGACAGGCTCTACATCCAGTCCCCGACCGTTAATTCATCACTGTGAAAGACTAAACCCACATTTCACCAATGATAGAATTTTCGGGAATGCCGGGATTCGAACCTGGAACCATTTTCTCAGTAGGCAAGCACGATACTGACTGAGCTAAAGTGTCAGACTTAGTGACTCAACTAAGGTCTGAACAAACCCTTCCTTCACCTATGACAAGACGTGTATTAATCACAACTTGTGTGGAATGTCAGGCCTCCACCGTGGTTCGGTATCCCACGTTAAACTGTAGGTCCTCCATTTCATCTCACAATCACCCTACCATTACACATAAGCGTAAGTGCGTATAACCCGAACGGCTAGTAAGACGCGGTGCTAATAATAATACTAATTTATTAAGATCACGATCTATCAGATAACGCAGCCATCTTCGACTGTGTCGCGCGTTCCACGCTTCCTCCTGATCAGTTCTGATAGAATGAAACCTAGGTCGGGCATTGGGCGGTAGTGTTCGTATTCCTTCAACAGGCAGCCATTACAGTTTTGTCCATAGGTAGTAATAAAAAGTGTCAACTATGATTATAGGAAGGTGCCAAATTAAAATGAAAATGTAAGTGGTTAAAATGAACAACACTTTTAGTTGCTTCTCGGGTTTCTTCGGTTACTCAACACCGACAGTTGTTTGGCAACTTAAATTTTCTGTAGCAGCCTCGTGTTTAGGTGAGTGGAGCGGCTGCCATAACTTCTAAACTATCCGCTGGGATCATTGATTCTCTTTTAATATATCTTAAGTCTCATTCGTAAAATCATTATATAAGCTATTTATATTAATTAAATCAACCACGTGGGTTTAACGTCACGCTCCTTTGGTTTACCGGTCACGTTGAGGTCCAGATTAAAATTCTGGCTGGTTGTAATAGGGGTGATTGTTCCTTTATGGTTTTCCCTTCTTACTCCACGCAAATAAAGGTATATTTCCTATAAATTCTACCTACCCCACTAGTGTAATTAAATGCTGATCTCCTGGAAAGGTAGTGAAATTAATAATTTAAAAACCAAGATTTGAATGCTTGTTGGCTATGAAGAGGAGGCGATAGTCTCAAAGACAAACATTTAGGGACAGTCCTGAAAAAGGTTGCGAGACAGTAGTATTTCAAAAGTTTCCAGGGTAAATATAAACCATTAAAAAGTTAGATAAAAGGAGTCTCAATGCTGGTAAAGATTATCATTTAATTTTGCGTATGTATAACACATAAATTATAAGTACGATTTTGGTAGGAAGGATGATAGAAGTTAATAATGTAACTAAAACAATTTTGGTAGGAAGGACGATAGAAGTTAATAATGTAACTAAAACAATTTTAATATATTCATAATTCAAGTCATGTTATTTGCAATTATCACTTTTGACAGATTGTATCAATATCTATAAACCACACATAAAATATATATATATATATATATATATATATGTTATCAATGTTGGCCACAAAAATGATTTTTCGAATTTTCTCTACTGTTCTTCCATCCAAAATCAGTGTGTATTTACAATTACCATGAAAGATAGCAAGCGAGCTTAACTTTACTGATAACACTATGATCCTAAATTGTAGGGTGGGGATTTAGGGGACTCGATAAAAGAGAAGTGTTCAGGCAGTGTTCATATCAAACCTTTTTTTTTGCTCAAAATAAAATAATATTTCTCCATCTGAAACAAAGGGTTTAGTTTTCTTCACTTGGTGATATTAACAGTTCTCGAATATCGGTCAAATGTGTCATGGAATTTAATGAAAACTTTTTCTCTTATTTAAAAAAAGTTTGTCATCTAATGCTACTATGCTCGTGTCAGATAATCAACAACTGTTGATATCACCAAGTGAATAAAATTAAACTCTATGTCTATGCTAGAGAAATATTTTATTTATTTGGATCAAAAAATGTTTTGCTATATTATTATTAGCACCGCGTCTTACTACCCGTTTGGATTACACGCATTTACGCTATTGTGTAATGGTAGGGTGATTGTGAGATGAAATGGAGGACCTGAAGTTTAACGTGGAATCCGAACCACGGGCGGAGGCCTGGCATTCTTCACATTCACAAGTTGTGATTAATACACGTCTAGTCAGAGGTGAAGGAAGGACTTGGTAATCAGATAAATCTGTGCCGGTACCGAGGATTGAACCCCGGACCCGAGCACAGAAGTCCGACACCTTACCCCTAGAGCTCCAGGTCACCGTTTTGATATACAAACTGCCAAAACACTGGCCTTTCCTTACGTTCCTTACATCCCCACCTTAAGCTACACCATAGTGATCGAAGCAAGGTAAGCGCGATCAATTTTCTGGTACATGGACGCTACCCATTCTCCTGCTCAATAAATATGTATTTTATGGTAAGTCAATTTAATGATTAACATTTTTGTTGAAAAGAAAGATTATTCTTTTATCTTGTCATTTATTCTTTTTATAAAGTTCAAAAATAATTTTTCAACACATTTCCATTACATCTTCACTCATCAGTTTAAAACTAGGTGTCGCTACATGTGTTTACGTTGGCGTGCACATTTTGGGAAATTATTTTATTTGGAAACAAAAATTTCTTACAATAAATCTATAAAACTATTTAAAATACCTTAATACAAATAACTATTGTCACATGCGAAGATATTATTAACACAATCCAAACTTTAATTACATGATTAAATAACATCCTGAAAAAAACTACAAAAGGCTAACAATTAATACTTAAATAATAATCATTAGACACAATAAATCTATCGAAGATTCATACTTAGTATTTCAACTTCAATTGATGTTTAGCTAAATACTTTCCTTATAACTTATACAACAAATTGTAAGTCACTTAGAACGCACACATATACGGTATATGAAATGTGTAAAAATAATCAATATTAAATGTAAAAATATCTTTTTACAATATTTATTAATGAAATAAAATGCCCACTAAAATATTTGAAACGCAAGGAATCTGATTCAATAAAGAAAATAATCACTGGGCGAATCTGATCTTTTCACTATTCCTTCTTCAAATACATAATCCTTATTAATATATTATTTTAATTTCACAGTAAAACTTTATAAGAACACACTATTGTATGTCTACATTTCACTGCATAGACTTAATAGAACAAAAATATTGCTAGTATTCTAGATTAAAAGTTTAACATAATATGCCAAATATGCTCCACGTAGAAAAACCACACCTATGGACTTAATTTGTGAATTAACATTTTGATTACCATATTTATTTGAAATTAATCTAAACTGAATAAACTGTGTTCAATCATATTTAAAAAAATCTTGAATGCCCCTGCAATTATTTTCAAATCCATACACACGTTATAGAGAAGAATTATTTTACTAATTTAATTAAATTACTCAATATATTTACAATTTTTTGTATATATAGAGATGATTTTGTACGATTAGAGATATTAAAAATAAATATACTAAATCATTGGACATTTAAAATATATTCTGATTTTATTTTATATATTAAACACAGATTTTATATATCATTTTATGTGACATATTATCATGCAAGTCTTTTAAAAAAGACTTGGTTAACTTAATCACGTTGATATATGAAAATTACTGTATTCTACGGTAGGCACTCAAGAAACCACCGAAAAGATCCGTATATTCCTAAAAAAAAATGCACCAACCATATTAGTTTCTAATATTAATTAGTGCCATTTTATTTTATACAGTGACTTCATAAAAATAAGGTACAGTAAATCATCTAACAATGCTTTTCTTGCAGAAATTAGGAAAAGTCTGTTAATAGTGTCGATGTAGTAATTCTTCTACATTAACAAAAAAATATATAATTATAATAAGAAGCCTGGTTTTATATTATACGTATTTAAAGATTTGTGTAAAATTTTCATAATTATAACGTTTTGAATACTTTTGCACATTATAGATTGTCTTCAGTAGACTACTTTAACTTCTTTGATGATTACTGTGGTGTTATAATCTGGTTCAACTAAGCTGTTCTAAATTAAGTCCTGCCATTAAAACCAGAGCAGTATAAACAAAATAGCCCAACCAACGGGACACACCGGAGTCAAGTTCTTCACCTACCACACGTGGGCAGATTGACTTTGAAGAAGACATTCAGCTCTATGAGGGAGGCCAAGACGAGGAACATTGCGTACATGAGCAGACACGCTTGACCGACCTTCCTGTCCAGTTGGAACCTGTTGCAGGAGAAGGTGGCATACAGCAGCATGAGGGTGGACAGGAGAGAGATGGCACTGTATTCCAGACCTCGCGAGTTGATGCGGACAAAGTGCTGGCCCTCCATTGCAGGCAAGAAGGAGGCCTTGATGAGCCAAGGGAGGCCCAAGCACAGCAGGATGTCAAACGTGTTGGAGCCTATTGAGTTGCTGATTCCCATAGACCCGTGACCTGAGACACATTGAGACGGGCAGTATGAGGCACAGCAGAAAGCCAACTGTGGTAAGAATACAATATATAGATACCCGTAACATGCTGCATAAGGGAACAGGCAAAACAAGCCGCGGTTTAACAAACTATTTATATAAAATTGTAGCTAAAGTGATTAAAGAAAAATTACCAACTAAAGTGAACAGAATTGTAACTTATTTAAATATGTTTAGTTCTCTAAGATGCAATATAGCTACCGTAATTTAATATGGAAGAGATTATAAACATTGTTACACCCACTTTCAACCTAGTAATATCAATTGTTTAGAGCTGTAAATATTATTCAGGAAAATGTCATTGTAAAATGTAGGAGTGTGTAACGGCTGTTAGTCTAAGAAAGAGGTTAAAGGGTTGATTAACACTAATTAGACCTTTGTGATAAGTATTTGTGAGACAATCTATATTTTATGTTTTTAAGAAATTAAATACATTTTTATGTTTCGGCATTATGGGTACAGGAGCTCCCATAAAGCCAGGCGTAGGTGGATTCAATTAGAGGATGTTCTAACACCTTGTGTTGGAGTCCCAAGTATCATGAAACAAAGAGGATGTGCTAGGCTAATGGCTGAAAACTGAAGGTAGAATATCAATAGAATATTGGATGACCATTATATTTAGAGGAACAAATCCCTCTCACAGATCTTAAAAGCCACGTGAGTGTGACAACTTTGTTTCATATACCGGAATATTAGGTTAAAGTTTTATTAGAACATGTTATCTTACATGATGTAGTTTTTAGCAACGATAAATTATATTTAATAGTTATAGGAAAAGTGTTTGGTATAGAAGATGTAGTTCATATAAAATATATACTATAGGCCATTTCAATTACTAATTGTTCAAGAGTAAATAATAATAAAATATAATTGTTATCTCCTGTTTTTAATTGCAATCAATCATATCAAACGTGAATTATTATTTATAGAAATCGCAACCAAATAACTGATAATTTAAAAGTTGTTCAATTTAATATTCGACAAAATTCTTTATTATTTTTCTCTACAAGAGCCGTGTCATCAATGAGTAGATACGGTTTTTTCTGGGGATGGTTTTTCTCGTGTGCGTGGAATGTCTACAGTGTTTAAACCACTCATTCAGACAAGTCTTACTTTGAGCTTATTCTGACGCAGTCTTATAATCGTGTATGATTATTAACTTATTTTAATGGAAAGTTCGAAACTGGATAGGTAATATTTAGGCTTGATATCAAGGATGGCATAGCTAACAACAGCCAAGCCACAGTGGCATTTGATGATAGATATATCCTTCGATGTTTTATAAGTATGCAGTGCTTCTCAGTCATAATTCAGAGTAAATAATTTAAAATTTGTCATTTAGTCTTCAGATAAGTTTATTTGTAACACATAGCATCCCATTAATGTATGCATGTATGGTAACTAGCCCGAAGATTGGTTGGTTCCCCAATTTCAAATAAAAGGCATCACTTAAGAGGCGTATTAGGAAAATGAAGAGCGAGGTATTTTCCCGTTGCTTTCCTCACCGATTGTACATCAGTCTGCCAAGCCAACCAAAATGCACACACCAACTTACATAAAATACTTCTCTTAAGGCAATTTCTTCTCAATATTCGTTATTTCTAGTGTAATTGTTGACATTTTGACTTAATCAAATCTTATTGCCAAATTGTACGGACCATTAATTTATACTTTTATCCATCTGTGGTACTTTGAAGAAATAGCAACAAACTCTTTTAATCAACCGTGAATATTGTTTCGGTTCTAGGGTTAGGTGATAAAGCATTTTATCAGTTGGTTGAAACACAATTGGTAGCTCAGGTGAAGTTAGGGAGTGTCTCAGTATTTTGTAATCCCACACCTCCATCAGAAACCTTTATGAATTTGGTTCATATTCTCTTTTTCCTGGTAATCAGAAACCTCTATGAATGAGGTAGAATGTGTATTCATTGTGAAATACCCTTCTTCAAGTTTCTCTCACACCTCACAAATAGTTACCATAAGTTATAAAATTGTGCGTGCGTCAGCTCTATTAATATGATATTTAAATACTTGGATAGTTAAGTTGAATCAGTCTCGTTTGAGGATCATAGCAACATTCCAATTCATCACATCTTCCCAAAGAATCCGATAGATGCGGGAAGGGGAGAAGGGAGGAATTTCAAGTTTTTATTTCCTTGTGTTGTTCTTGGACTTAGAGAGGAGCAGGGGCGTGGGGGATATGAAGGTGTACTAGAAGCCACTGGAAAGGATCGAGCTTGGGTAGTTGGGTAGATGTTATCGGGGACGTAGGGGTAGAGGAAAGGGTCTTCAAGAATCCGTAGTTGGGGAACTGATACAAGGTGGGGGAAATAGTGAGTATGATCCTGAAGAAAAATCAGTAAAGCAATGATATGGGGCCAGTGGCCGTTTGGTCCCTCCTCAAGTTCTTCGTTTCCTAGAGTTAGGCATTCCAAGTTTAGACGGAAATTTAGGTAGAAAGTTCAGGTTAAAATAAAAGGAAGGCGCCTGACTGTGGAGTGACTACATTATGGAGCAGTGTGGGAGATCTCGAAGAATCTCTGGAGAATACCAGGCTAAAATGTATGCAACTGGGGAGCCGCCCCTGTCTAGTACGTAACCAAGGCTGGGGGGGGGGGGGGAAGGGATGCCTTGGAAGCCCGGGGGGAAGGGGGCAGACCCAGAGAA
>CABEEJ010006674.1:0-21574 GCA_901482245.1 Timema douglasi | reverse complement strand
AATCCTGTAGAGCCATGGTGGAATCGCGCATACCCAGTAAAGAGGGGTTTAGTTCTTGTTGGGGAGCAGGCGTTGGAGCATGACTTTCAAGAAGAAGAAGAATCTAATGCGTTTTTTTGGGGCGAGACTTTAAAGTCTCTCCTCATCTTTTTGCTTTACAAACATAATTTACATTTTTTTAAAGTGGTAGAGCTATTTTGAATTAAAAAATAAACTTAAAATTAAATATACTTCGTTTAGTCATCTGGCTTAAAAAAATCATATCCAAAATATTATGTAGTGATCTAAAATAATAGTTCTATATATTACAAAATATAATTCTTTTACTAAGTATCTTAAGTTTTTACAAGCTAGTTATCCTGAATCTTTCGGTATTGTTTAGAAGCGATGGAATGAGTGGATCTTTTCTCTGATATAGGGTGGGAATGTTTACTCTGTATAACCGAGTTTCTGGTCACAAGGGATTCATGATAGGGTTTGTTACAGCCCTTGCCGTTAGGGCAAAAAGGCGATGAACTAGTTCATGGGGACGTGACATGAGGTACGCTTAAAAATATTTAATTTATAATCCAGCTTGTTGTGGATGAATAACTATGCACAGGTATTTCAGTGCTATTAAATAAATGTACAAGTTACTCATTCGTTGTGTAGGACGATTGGTTCAATTTGGGATTATCCTAGCTGAAATGCACAGGTCATTTGGACCAAGTTGGTCACATATTTTGTTGCAGTTGTGAAAACACCTGTTAGTTCTACTTTGGGGGTAGCACTGGGTTGAGGTTAGAAGATAAATGGGTTTGAGATTTGCTTTCCTTCGTGGCGACTGCCCTGACTCGGATGGGATAAGAGATTCCCCTTCATGCCCATGGGATGTTCCTAGTCCAGTAATTCTGACAGAGTGCCTCCTCGTGACATTCCTTAGGCAACATCGTAAGGGTATTACCTGAACGGTGGATAAATCTCTGTCAAGGTCGTCTGTGTGGGAGTGAATGGGGCTGAAATCTCTTTTCAGGGTGATTCATGTGGTTAGGCAACTCATACAAGGGGTTAACGTCCTTAAGTGAGAGTCCAGCACTCCTCCTGATGAGGGAAGCTGGCCAAGGCAGGGGAGAGGGGTTTTTCTAGTGGTCCAGTGATGACATAGATTGGTGATGGGCATGTGGTTATGGGTCCCTAAATCATCCGTTGCGCATTTAATGTACGTGGCTACTCTCAAAGGACACAGCCATGATGTGTCAGAGGAGTCTCGCGAAAGGTGTTTGTTCTCCATAAAAGTTAATGCCGAACCCTTACATTGTTGTACCTCACTATTCAGTCAGTACTTGTATCTTTCCTCCTCACATGCATATGCTGCACCAAACACCCTCTATACTGCCTGAACCGCTCCACATTTCATGTTCTCTAAGCCGTCGGTGACGAGTTCCCCACTATACTCGGCGCCCAAGAGAACTCCCCCCTGAGACGCGCGGTGTCCTTTATAGACCCCCCGAAAAACCCGACCTAACGCGAAATGACTGGGAAAGGTTTACGAATGTATTGAGAGAGAGGTTTGGACCCACCCCTATCTTTCGAACAGCAGCAGAAATCGATCGTAGTTCATAGTTCATAACTTCCACCATCAAAGGGTCGCTCGAAGCTTTGATGCCAAGGCACCGTCCTAGGAGGGCATCACGGGCTTATTTGCCCGATTCTAGACTCAGGGACGTCCATGAGAAAAATTGGCTGAGGAAGGCTTGGTAAATCTCGAGGGACCCGGCATATAAGACCAACTGGAGCCACAAAGTCCACGTGGTTCGGGAGATGGTCCAAGAATACCGGAATAGTGTCTGGGAGGACAAGATTGAGAGCCTGTGTGTGCAGGACAGGTCCCTGTGGCAGATGACGAGGAACTTGATGTGGGTCCCCACACCAAGTCCACTTATTGTGGGTCATAACAGGGTGGTCAACTCCGTACCAGGAGAAGGCCGATGCTCTTGCTGAGCACTAAGAGGTTCAATCTGTACCAACTGACAACCCGTCAGACCCGGTGCACGTTGCGCACGTGGCTCAGGTCATCGGTGAGGTCTCGTACAGACTCTTAGAATAACCTTAACCCACGGAGGAGACAGAAATATCGTGGGTGATAGCTGCTCTAAGACTAAACAAGGCTCCCAGACCCGACGGTATCAATAACGCGGTCCTCAGAAAGCTGCCCTTGGAGGCGATTAACATCTTCATGGAGTTATTCAACGCTGTCCTATTCCTGAGTCATTTCCCCGAGCTCCGAAAGCACGCCAATGTCCTCTGCTTTCATAAACCGGGTAAGGACCTGGCTCTAGCTTCGTCTTACTGACAGTTTAGGTTGATCGACTTTTTAGGCAAGTTGTTCGAGAGACTACTACTGACGAGATTGACCCGACATGTTTTCGACGCAGGCATCTCGGTGGACGAGCAGTTTGGCTTTCGGGCGGGACATGCTACGTCTCATCAACTCATCCGGCTCGTGGAGCAGGTCATGAGGAACTTCAACATCAACAGGCTGACTAGTGCTGTCTTTATCGACGTGGCAAAGGCCTTCGACCGTGTTTGGCACAAAGGTCTCCTTTTCAAACTCCTCTCCCTGAACCTGCCCTTCTACCTAGTTAAGGCTGTTCAATCTTATCTATACCACCGTACCTTCTCCACTACCTTTGGTAACGCTACCTCCTAAGTCAAAAGCATCCGGGCTAGAGTACCGCAGGGTTCCCGAAACCTAGCGCAAACATTCACGATCACCAATTGTCATCTTAAAGTGTAATATATATTTATAGTTATACTCCTGTAATTCTCTTGCAGCTTCATTTCACTGGTTTTATTTAATAAGGTATATAATTTCATTCACGGGGTTACGAATCACGACAGTGACTCGGTACTCAAACAATAAATCAGCCCTTTCTATGATGAACTAGATTGGCGCTTCTGTCAATTTAGAAATTCATAGTCTGGCAACAGCCTCACGGTCATAACCCATTTGGAGAGTGACTACCCAAACTGGGTGTCCCACCTATTTGAAAGAGCTATTAAATTGTCATATGTTACGAAGGAGCAATACTGTTTTAATTCTCTCTTTCCCCACCATCACCCTACCTCCCACCACGACTCGCGTTGTCGGGACTTCCTCATGTTCCACCACGACTCACGTCACTGTGACAATCACCCAACCTCCCACCACGACTCACGTTGCCAGGACTTCCTCATGTTACACCGTGACTCACGTTACCGGGACTTCCTCATGGTCCACTGGGACTAGCGTTGCCGAAAAAATCTTGCCAGCCTTTTTCCTACCCCTACCCACCCGTGTCTGAACACAACGTCATTGTCATCGTGACATCAACCCGTTACCCCCAAAGCCGCTTTTCGGGGAAAATGTGCCAAAGACCCTACGGCTCTAATTAATATGGTATGTAAAATGTCAAATATCAAACTAATTTATCCTACACCCATTTTTTAATAATGCTCTTCTTAACATAGGACATCATACAGGTTCTGTTTGAAAGTGAAAGATATGGGTTGCAATAAGGTGGAGTGGATAGAACTAGCCCAAGGCAGGAATAGGTGGCGTACTTTTGCTAATGAACTTTAGAGTTTATAATATCATAGCATGGAGTAAAAAAAAAAGTTTAAAACTAAAGCAACAATTCGTTTTAAAACACTTTGATGTATCCTCAATTAACAAGGCATTCATATATTATATATAATCTGCAGCCATAATATATGCTATATGAAGCGTACAGGGGAAAGAGTGAAAGTCCAATTTCAACTCAAAATGAGTTAGTGCTTCCATCTGTTAAACAAACATGAAAACTTTCTAATGCACTTCATATTATGGTTAAGAGAGGTCTCTGTCATATTTAATTATCTTAACATAAAGAATAAGCTGGAGTTCTTATGGGGTTTGGGGATGTAAAAGTTGTCCTAAAGAATATAATGTGAGTTCCCCTATTTACCTGTACCCTCCATATAGTTAAAAACTAATCTTACGTATAGTAAATATTAGTTTAGACATTAAACTTACATATATTGAGGCACAAAATATTCAGACTTTGCTGTAAATTGATACCCTGATGATTAAAAACAATATATCTGCTAAATATAAGAACATTTTAGAGAAAAATTATATTTTTAAAAAAAATTATACACTTTTAATATACAATAAATAATAAAGTATTCCAAAATCCCCCAAAACTTCAAAATATGATTTTAAGCACCACAAAGATATATACACATAAAATCAGGTATGGTCTCTTTATAAATTTACTATAATAGTATTGTGTTTTTTCCCTCAACCTAGATAACGCATTGTAATCGTGAATATTGTAATCGTGAATATTTTTGTCTTTGTATTATAACTGATCTTTTTGTTTAATGCTCCCCAAGCTCAAATATTGGATCTTACAATGTTGTCCGTCCCCATCTCTTCTGTATAGTTGTGCCTCTATGTTTGGTTGTACTTGGGCTACAGACTAAACAGTTTGATGAGTTTTGTTAAAACTTGATATTTAAATGTTATAGCTTATGATCAAACCTTAAGACGTTTAAAAAAAATATTGTTATATCTTCAAAACTAAGGGCAGTGAGTTGTAAAATTTTCTAAAATGGTTCAAATCATTTAATTCGAATTAGGTAAATATAATAAAATATTTGTTTGTAATAAAATTGAGTTAAGTGTAATTCATTTACTGAAGATTAATTTTTGAACATTTTAAAATTTTAAAAATATTTATGAACAATTTAGTTCGAAAAGAGATATCTGGAGAGCCGTAATAAATAAATTTATATATTTATTTTTCTAAAAATCATTTATATAATGGTAGTTCGCCGACGACTGATTTGTAATTTTTTCTTTTAACTGGCCTTTACGATTTTGTTTAAAAAGAATTTTCAATATAAATTGTATTATTTAGGTACTTGTTTTTCAAAGTAAAATGAGTCTTAGGGTTGTTTACTAACTGCGGATTTTTGAATATTTGCCATTTATATATGAGAATGTGTTTCTATAATTATGTCGTACCAGAATGCAATCTTAAGTTAAATACCTTGTTTCGCAACGATGACACTGGAGACCGCCTCAGGCACGCTGGTACCGGCTGCAAGGAAGGTGATTCCCATCACCGAGTCAGGAATTTTAAGTGTATCACCTGAATAACACATGTTATGGACACATTAAAACTATAGGTTATATTTTGCAACTACAGTAGCCCCATGGCTTCTTTGGTGCTGACTGACAATTCACAGCCGACGGCTTTGAAAAGTTACCAGACCAAATTATGTATTCCTACGCCGAACCATACTATTTGCGAAAACATGTGTTTAGCAGCTGTCAGTCAGCACCATAGAAGCCATGGGACTACTGTAGTATTTAGCAAATATATAATATTAACATTGAGCTAGACATAAAGAACTAATCACAGTTCGATGGATTCTTCAACAAACAACTTTTTACAAAGTTGGAATGGAATAAGGGAAGACAACTATGGAAATGTTTTCTGATTTTTATTGATATCTATATTTACGACTGAAGTGGATTTTATCTCTTGGGTATATGAATTATATTATTCAATCTAGGTTCAGCTTAGGTTATTGGTGTTTGCTTATCAGGGTGCTTTAGTAAGTTGGAAATATTTAATTATGATTATGAGTTTGCTTATTTAATTTATTGAAATGTTAACTATTCAAAGAGTAGCTTACAATTATCAGTTTTTTTTTTCAAACCAAGATGAAAACATAATTATTATATAAGTAGATTAAAGCAAATGTTAACATTTGAAATTTTGGGGGATATATCGAGTAAAAGAGTTATTTGTCCACAAATATTACCAATACACAGGAATTGAATATTGAACCCTGGGTTTGGAGCAGTAACACTTCGTCCCCAGCTACTCACGTTTTCTGTCAAAGTAGTACTCATAATTTATTTTGGGGGTGAAGGGAGAAGGGTGTGGATGGTTCGGTAGGGTGTAGTTACACCCTAGATCTAGGACGTGATGCAAAGATCCTAAACAAGATATTGAAAGGTATTTCTGAAATATTATTAAAGCTATTCAAAAGTTGCAATAGATCTAATTGAGGTTGAACATTTTCTGATTTTTATACAAGGCCGTAGTTGAGGAAGTGGGAGGGGGGTATTTGGGGTTCAACCTCTCTCCAAAATTTTATGAACAATATATATAGCTTTATTTGTGGTTCAAACAATCTCAAAACTAAGGTACAAGAACAAATTAGGGGACTGTGTTACCATAAAAACACTTCAGGTAGCGTCTAGAGGTGTTTATTATTAATAGTTTTTTCTAGCCTCCGGAAATTGGGGGATGTGCGCCCCCCCCCCCCCTGAAATTATTGGTTGGCTACGGCCTTGTTTTTATATTATTCAAATAAGCAAGCTACCAGCCTAAGTGTTAGGGAGGAATAACCGTACACACACACATATATATATATGTACGGTATATATATAATATATATATATATATATTATATATATATGTACGGTATATATATATATGTACGGTATATATATATATATATATATATATATACGTTAAAATGGTCTTATTTCCTCAAATCTGTTTAGTACTCAAGTAATACATTTATTAGTATCTGTGGACTAATACGTTAATATATTCACACGTCAATCCATGTGTTCTGTATCTGTTGGTTTTGAGCAAAAATTTCTGAATATATAAAATAATAATATAGTTTAGTTATTTCAATGTTAGCAGATGTGTAAATATTTTATAAGTTTGCCTCCATTCCACGATTTCCCATTACATCTTCTTGGGTTACAACAAGCGGTGAATTTAATTCATTCAATTAATCTCGTGGTTATTTAAATTGTACACACCAAGTGTATTCGTTCCCAGTTAAAACTCGTAGTTCTGTTCATATTAATTGTTTAGTAAATATATTTATTGAGAAATAGGTACATCATATGCACATAGGAACAAAGTTAATGTTGGTTAAAATTATGTAACTAATATTCGTGTATGAATCTAGACTACACCTGATATTTAGAGCAAATACATGAGTCTTCGAAGATAATACGTTCATTAAATCACTTTTATTTAAACTAGTTACTTTCATGGTGAATTTTTGAGTGAACCCATTCAAATTTAAATAAAGGCAATAAGTTATTTTTGTGGACCAATGAAAAAGACCATTGTTCTTTTAAAGATTTCTGTTAATATTAATTTTTTAATATGTTACTTTTAATACAATTGAAATATACAGTACACACCGTTTAACCTGAAGGGTATAAATTTACCTTGCATTTTTCCACTATGGCGTCTCTTATAAAAATATAGCCATGGTTTAATCCGTCATTGAAAGAATACTGCTACCTTTCTTTCATGGTAAGCGAAGTGTACAGATCTTTAAAATACATAAGAGATGGTTGAAAAGTTGTCAATTATGGCCTGATTTATCACGAACAGTAGGTTTTTAACATTTCTAGCATCTGGTGTATTCTAGCTTAAATTGTTTTATACGTTGATAATAAAAAAAATTCTATTACAAATATTAATTATTGTGATGAATGATATTCAAATAAATTTAGGTCCTCTCTTTCTTAAATTTATTTACCACTAAGTGGATAAATAATAAAAAAGTAATAAAAAATATTGTAAAACCTTATTTAAAATATCCATTCCATTGATAACAAAAAAGAAGAGGAAAATGTTTATTAAATCTAATCCCAAAAACGTGAATGACACATAGCATCAGTCAAACATTAATATTTACTAACCAATACCACACAACACTTAGAGTTACTATCGATGAATTTATGAGTGAGAAATTTTTTTAAGTTTAAACAAAATTTATGTGATTAATAAAATATAAATAAATAATTTTCTTCTCTTTAGTTCAACTTAAATTTAGAGGGGTATTTAAAAACTTATTTTTCTCGTGTTTTTATTTTCAAGTTTTTCTAGATACATACAGTAGCCCCATGACTTCTTTGGTGCTGACTGACAACTCAAAGCTGACAACTTTGAAAAGTTACCAGACCAAATTATGTATCCTTACACCGAACAATATGATCTGCAAAAACATGTGTTTAGTAACTCTCACTTTTGACAGTCAAAATTTAGGTATATACCTAAATGTTGACTATGAGCTGTCAGTCAGCACCAAAGAAGCCATGGGGCTACTGTATATACATTTATAAGGTCTCAAGCCTTACATTTTAATCGATTGTTTTGTCAAAGGATTTGGGTAAGGTTCAACGGAAGTATGGGGAAAAGCTGGCCAAATATTATGTAAGCATTTTTTTTAGATTTTTTACTCCCTTTATACCTTGGTAAGAAAAAATAAGCAAAGTTTCGAACCCTTCCAATCTTGCTTAGGGTATACATTTTTAAATGGTCTTGTAATTAGTTAGCAGGAATAATATTTTTTTTTAAATGTAATTTCTAAATTTATGTAGAGGTGTGAAATCATTCACAATAAATATTGTTGTAAAATGAATTTAAATTTATATTACTAAACAGGTAATTTTTTTTATAAGAGAGTAACAATTTTAAATTTTTATTTACACTTAGTTGAAATTATATAAAAATAAAGTATAATTAGTGAATACATGAACCATTATAGTTATTAAAAAACTTTAACCTACTCTTAAGCTAATGACTAATGTCCTAATCTTCGCCCCCCAAATCTTAAATATTATGTCAATTTGGGGTAGCTGGGTCACTGCCCCATTCTTTCCCATCTATCACTGTCTTCCTTATACATTGTTCTGTACCCCTTATTTTTACTGACTAGAAAGGGGGGGGGCGGGGAGCGAGCTTCTAGTCAGTAAAAATAAGTAAAGCTCAAAACTTCCTACCTATGCTTAAGTAATACATGAACATTACTTATATATTTTAAGATATATATAAAGTGAAGCTAAAAAAGTTTTGATAAAGAACAAATAAAACTGTAGAGGTTTTTTTTAGGTAAACTTGAACTAGTAAAGCTCCTTTTATGAAATATAATTTTAAATTTGAAAAATTTAATATCTTTAAGATTGAACTTGAACTAGTAAATCTTTCCTAACATTGATGTACAGTTCACGACTATAAAAGCAAAGGCACTTTATATTATGAAATTGTCATGATGGAGTGTACCATAAAATAATATATAGGTCATACATGTTGATGTGAAAGAATGTAAACAAATAAATATAAAAATAACTTTATGAGGTAACTAAATAAAAATTGTCATGTTGTTATAATAGTAACGTAACAAACAATCCTAGAATTTACGATCGCCAACATCCTGTCTCTACACGATATTCTGAACATACATAGTCAGAGGTAATACCTCGCTAGAAATAAAGGTAACAACAGTTTCTCAAAACCCTATCTAAAGAATGATCCCTCTATTAGCTTAAAACTATTACTTTCATTCAACTGTGTCCCATACCCACTTCGGTGGCCACATCGTCTAAGACGTCAGCCTCACAATAGACCAGTTTACTGATGATGGAGATATCGAGGTTCGAATCCCAGTCAGGTGTACTGAGGCTAGTTTTTTTTCTAAATGGTTTTTCAATCTCCCTCCACACAAATGGGGATAAATTCTCTCTAAATTCAAACTTCATCATCCTTATCCAATAGTGTAATTTTTAATCTTAACGGGGAGTAAAATGCGGCGTTAAAAAAAAAACTTTGCCCTGTATCACCATCTCCTTGAAAACTAAGAGATAAGAAATACTTATCTAGTAAAGGATTATTTTCACGAGTCTATTATAGTAATAATAATAATTATTCTTATTATCAGCACCGCGTCATACTACCCGTTCGGCTTATAAGCACTTACGCTTATGGTAGAGTGATTGTGAGATGAAATGGAGGAACTACAGTTTAACGTGGGATCCGAACCACGGTGGAGACCTGGCATTCCATACATTCACAAGTTGTGATTAATACACGTCTTGTCAGAGGTGAAGGAAGGGTTTGGAAATCAGATAAATCTGTGCCGGGACCGAGGATTGAGCCCCGGACCCCCAGCACAGAAGTCCGACACCTTACCCATTGACCTTCAGGTCACCTTCACGCGTCTATTAAATAGTGATATTCTATTGGAAAATGTTATAAACTCAATAGAAAAATCCATCATTCAACATGATCTTCGTAGTTGGCTAACGCGCTTGTCGTGTTGAGCTCAACCGCAGAGGACGGGGAGATCGAGGTTCGAATCTCGGTCAGATGAACTGTTTTTTTTTCTTCCTAAATGGTTTTCCACTCTCCCTCCACGCAAACGTGGGTTCACTCCCTCTAATTCAACCTTCCCAATTCCTAATTCATTAGCGTAATTAGTACTTAAAGCGTATAACCCGGACGGGTAGTAAGACATGGTGCTAAATAATAATATTATTATTATTAACATGATCTTGAAGGTAAGTGTACTTAATTTAACACCCGAAAAATACATAACGCGATACCACATAATAAATTGTGTTCAATGCTGTTTGTAAAGAGACGATCCATAAAATTAAAAGTAGAACCAAGAAACAACATACCTGATTTAAGGTCAGTTCTTTTTAGCACCACGTCCTACTATTCGTTCGGACTATAGGCTTATGTTCTAATTAAGCTAGTGATTCTAGAGATTAGGAATTTTATATTCAGAGGAAGTGTACCAGCATTTGCGAAAAGGCAGAGTGAAAAACCATTTAGTAAAAAATCACCCTCAGTATACCCAACCAAGATTCGAACCTCGATCTTCCCCGTTATCGGTAGTCTAGTCTACTGCGAGAGAAGCACGTTAGTCCACGTGGCCACCTAAGTGTGTTTCAAGTTCTTATACGTAATGTGGATCTCCCTTATTAGGGGGTAGGGGGATCATCAATAAGGGAAGATCCAGCCCGTCAGCCCCAAACTTTCTATGCTCATGATTATATTATTATTATTATTATTATTATTATTATTATTATTATTATTATTATTATTATTAGCACTGCGTCTTACTACCCGTTCGGGTTATACGCACTTACGCTAATTTGTAATGGTAGGGTGATTGTGAGATGAAATGGAGGACCTACAGTTTAACGTGGAATCCGAAACACGGTGGAGGCCTGGCACTCTCCACATTCACAAGATGTCTTGTCAGAGGTGAAGGAAGGGTTTGGTAATCAGATAAATCTGTGCCGGGACCGAGGATTGAACCCCGGACCCCCAGCACAGAAGTCCGACACCTTAACCCCTAGACCACCAAGTCACCTCACGTGCAATAGTGTTCGTGTAAATTTACTATTTCTATCCGACTGTTATCACAGAGTCGAATGGCATGTGAACAAGCTCTTTAAGTCGCGCGCTCTGACCTATGATGGTGATCATCCAAGCGACGACGTAGGAGAGGCTACCGATCCAGATGATGCACATGATGAAAGTGAGAGGGAACCACTTTTTAAATCTGGGCTTCTCACAATCGGGGATTGTGACCAGGAACACCAGATGGATCGGCCAGATGAATAACCAGGCCAACTGCTTCCACCACTTCTGACCGCTTGGCCACCGGAATAATGAGGTGACGGCTAACACTGGTGGCAAAAGTGGAAAACTCGTTAGAATATATATATATATATACATATATATTTAGATAGAATATACATACATATATTTAGATGGAATATATATATATATATATTTATTTAGATGGAATATATAGACTATATATATAAATATTTATTTAGATAGAATATATATATATATTTATTTAGATAGAATATATATATATATATTTATTTAGATAGAATATATATATATATTTATTTAGATAGAATATATATATATATTTATTTAGATAGAATATATATATATATATTTATTTAGATAGAATATATATATATTTAGATAGAATATATATATATTTATTTAGATAGAATATATATAAATATATTTAGATAGAATATATATAAATATATTTAGATAGAATATATATAAATATATTTATTTATTTAGATAGATAGAATATATATATTTATTTAGATAGATAGAATATATATATATATTTAGATAGAATATATATATATATATATTTAGATAGAATATATATACATATATTTATTTATTTAGATAGAATATATATATATTTATTTAGATAGAATATATATATATTTATTTAGATAGAATATATATATATTTATTTAGATAGAATATATATAAACATATAGACTTATTTAGATAGAATATATATAAACATATAGACTTATTTAGATAGAATATATATAAATATATAGATTTATTCAGATAGAATATATATATATTTAGATAGATAGAATATATATATATATTTAGATAGATAGAATATATATATATATTTAGATAGATAGAATATATATATATATATATATTTAGATAGATAGAATATTTAGATATATTTAGATAGATAGAATATTTATATATATACATATATTTAGATAGATAGAATATATATACATATATTTAGATAGAATATATATATATATATATATATATATTTAAATATACATATATATTTATATATACTACTACCTCATATATTACTATTATATACTACTATATATTATATATGTACTAAATATGCTAATGGTTTTAAGAACTAGGAAGGTTAAATTTAGAGGAAGTATAACCGAACTTTCATGCAGGAAGAGTGGAAAACCATTTTAGAAAAACTACCCTAAGTACACCCGACCGAAATTCTAACCTCGAGCTCCCCATCATAGACAGTCTAGTTTGATGCGTGAGTAGCGGGTTAGACCATACGGCCACCGAAGCGGGTAAAAAGATATTTGCTACACATATTTTGACGTTTATTGATCATTTTATATCAATTTAGCAACACTAGCACAGTGCTAAAAACTAGGAACTAGAGCGGGAACCATAAAATGTGCTTTAGTAGTAAAAAAAAAAAAGAAAAAAAAAAGAAGTGACTGACATTCCCGTTTAAGTCACACTGTAAACCATGCATTTTATATGACCAAAAATACGCTCAATTTTAATATATTTTGTCTATATTTAACTTATATTTTTAAAATAAAATAATGTTCCATCCATTTTTATTGTTTACACATAGTATAAGCAATAATAACACATTATCTAAACTCAAAATTCTATGAAATAAAGTCTAAATTATAATAGGTTACGCTGTGTTGGCTACTTGTACTTTGATTATACGCTTAAATAACACCCATTACAACGGTAGATAGACTGGCTGAAGAACCTTTTATGATCGTTTGGTTTGGAAGGATCACTAGATCAACTCACGCCTATGATATTGGTTTTACAACTTTTGCAGATTTTTACACCAATTTATGTGTCTGAAACCATAGTGACCCCAATATGTCCTAAAAGATTTCGAATCCTAACTAAAAATAAACATACCGTATGCTATTTTTTTGCACGTACTTTTTTTTTATCTATTTATGTCAACTGAATTTAGTTTTATATTTGAAGCAGAGATGAGGAAGGTATATTTGAAAAAATATACCTATATTTGCGTGGCGGGAGAGTAGTAGGTCTAGATAGATTATAATAAATCACAACTCCGCCTCGGTGGCGTAGTTGGCTAACGCGCTTGTCGTGTTGAGCTCGACTGCTGAGGACGGTGAGATCGAGGTTCGAATCTCGGTCCGATGAATTGGGGGTGTATTTTCCTAAATGGTTTTCCACTCTCCCGCCACAAAAATATGGGTTCACTTCCTCTAAATTCTACCTTCCCAATGCCTAGCCCATTAGCGTATTTGATACTTAAGCGTATAAATCGAACGGGTAGTAAGACGCGGTGTTGGATTAATAATTAATTGAACGAGTTTAAAAGGTTTCAGAGAAGAGAATGGACGAATTCTACAGGTATTTAGGATGTGAGCTGCAGTTTTCACTTTTAATAGCTAGTTATAGCAAGCTTTTTTCATTTTCGGATTATTTGCTATCATTATTGATTTATCCAATATATAAGGTTCTTTAAGCCACGGAAAATTATTATTAGCACCGCGTCTTACTACCCGTCCGGGTTATACGCACTTACGCTAATGTGTATTGGTAGAGTGATTGTGAGATAAAATGGAGGACCTACAGTTTAACGTGGAATCCGAACCACGGTGGAGGCCTGGCATTTTTCCACATTCACAAGATGTCTTGTCAGAGATGAAGGAAGGGTTTGGTAATCAGATAAATCTGTGCCGGGACCGAGGATTGAGCCCCGGACCCCAGCTAAGAAGTCAGATACCTTAACCCTAGAACACCAGGTCACCCTAAAGCCACGGAAAAGGCATAGCAATTTTACCAGGTCCCAAAAGCCCCAAGTTTATAACCTTGTACCGTAAGTGATAAGGAACTCGACTCGCTTTGACCGTATGATTTTGGACCTGCGCACTCTTGCTTAATCTGGACCTGAGGTGATTGACCTTATATTTCCATTCCACCCATTTTTCTCCATTTGATTCTTAGCCTTATTTTATTTTTCACCCCATTTGATTTTTTATTTATATAAACTCCTTTTTTTACAGTTTCTAATAAAAATCATACAATATGTATGTGTATTTTTATTTATTATTATTATTGTCACCGCGTCTTACTACCCGTTCGGGCTATACGCACTTACACTAATGTGTAATGGTAGGGTGATTGTGAGATGAAATGAAGGACCTATAAGGACCTACAGTTTAACGTGGAATCCGAACCACTGTGGAGGCCTGGCATTCCCCACATTCACAAGATGTCTTGTCAGAGGTGAAGTAAGGGTTTGATAATCAGATAAATCTTAGCCGCGACCGAGGATTGAACCCCGGACGCCAGCACAGAAGTCTGACACCTTACCCCTAGGCTGCCAGGTCACCTATTTTTATTTCAAAGTGATCATGAATAAAAAGGATACTCTAATTTAAAAATAGACCAGCAACATATTTTAACTGTGAGTATAAATGCATCTATGTATCGAGTACTTACAGTTGACACTCTCCTCATCCTGAGAGTCCTCCTGAGGTACCCTGTCCGTGGACACTTTGATGCGGCCGTTTTGCTGCAACTGTTGTTGTTGGATCTGCAACTGGTGCTGGGGGCTAGCAGCGTCTGTCTGAAGGGGTACACCCACCTCGCCAGTCTCTGGGCCGCCACAGAGGGGCACACACAATATTATACAAATATTCCCTCATCTAACTCCCACATTTAACATCCGTTCTCTTATACATCCTCATCTACTCTCTCCAGAGCTTACAAACTTCTTGAATGGTAACCAGCCATAGCTTACTTCCTGGAAATTACTGGCTCACTCTATAGAAGGCGTGCCAATCTTACAGCCCTATCCGTGATTTTATGGGGACCGTAGATATTTTAATGTATGGATCTTAGTAACAACATATGATACCCTATTTGTCATGTTATAAACGTCTTTAAAAATTCAGCCTTTGAAAGTGTGATATTTGGGAATTTTGAATATTTTGGAGACATATTTTATTTATAAAATAAAAGTTAAGGTTATAATATCAAAGCTGTGCCCAAATATTTCCAATTTTAAAATATTCTAAGGGAAGGCTGACATTTCAAATAATGGCAAAAAAAATTCCACATCGATTTATCAAGAGCCAACCTGTTCTGAATTAAGTTTTAAATATCTATTATTTTACTTTAACCATGTTCCCATCTATATATCATTTACGTTAGTCAGTGAATATCTTGGCCTTAATAATTCAGGGTTTCTGATGTAATTATGAAGTTAGTGAGGTATTTGAAAATAAAATGATTTGTAGATTTGTACAAACATCACGTAAAGTCTAAACACATTCTGGGATGTACTACAAACAATGGAACTTTGACAATAAAGAAAGTTGACTTGATTTCATTAATATATATATATATATGTGTGTGTATGGTTTTAACAAAAAATATCACGTTTTTTTAATCAATCACTACTTTTATTCCTTAGCTTAAAAATCAATTATTATTTTTTACAATATTGATCAATATTTAATGTTTTTAAAGCTACTTGTTTAGTTGTGAAATCTTATAGCATTGTACGTAAAGTATAATTTTGGTAGGAAGAACAGTATAAGTTAGTTACTAAAGTTACTAAAACAATTTTAATATATTCATACGTCAAGTAATATTATCTGCAGCTGTCATTTTTGATAGATATTATCAATACATTTAGAATGACACAAGTAATATAGTAAAATGTTATCAATGTTGGCCGCAAATAAATATGTATGAATTTTCTCTACTGTTCTTCCAACCAAAATCAGGGTATACCTTGGCCAGGAGTAATAATGTCACATTATTCTACAGAATGGAGCACCAAGCTACTTACCAACACAGTTCTCGCTATTTTTGGTAGGTCTATCTGTTGTAAGACCCAGTCTAGCCCTGGTACACTGTTGAATAGGTTTGTCCCAATACATCACTGAAAAATAAAAATTTCGAGTAATTTTTACACTAATATTATTATTTAGTTCTACAAAGAGCATCTCTTTCTCAAATGCCGTAATGATAAACCTTAGCTATCCCTTGATCTTTCTCTGAACCACGCCTGCAAATTGAATAAGAGACAAGCGTTATACGAGTATATGGTAAGAGGATATGCATGGCTTATCGTTACGACTCTAAAGATATAGTATTTTTCGGTGGTATCTTATTAGTCATCCTGGCTATACTTATTTTCATTATGCTAATAGGGTAGGAACAGGCAAGGTAACATTTTTATCGTAGTTATACCAGCTGGTCGTGAAATGACATATTAACCACAATTTACCATTGGAAAACACTCTTGATCATGCAACGAATGCCCAAAATATCGCTCACATATTTTTTTTCATTTGACAATAGTAAAGATACGTACTCCTGACATAAGTGTTTATTATCATTTCGCAATGCCTGTCCTAGTTGTAGCTACAGAAAACTAAACCTCATCAGACTTATGTCCCTTTACTGAACAAAGAAGATGAAGTCTTTTCCCTTCGTCCCAGAGCTTTTCAAAACGTATCTATCTCTCTCTCTCTCTCTCTGCAATGCTCAATTTATAGGACAAGCCTTACAACCTCACAAACATAAATCTCTATGATTGGATATAGGCACTTAAACTTGAGAGTACTACCTAGATAAACTACTGGCAAAATTTAGTAGGAAAAAATCTCTCTTGCCACCTTCCTTTAGGAATATATGTGACGATGAAAGGCCAAGACCATTCTTTAGAACCTAGTGTTAGTCGAAAATGAAATTACAAACATATATACGATTATTGCCAGTATTATTTAACTTATATTTAATTTGTTTCCTTATTTAACTTATTATTCGCTTTTATTTTATTGACTAGCTTCTCGGTTGTACCAAGGCTTCGATAAAGATTTTCTAAACGTTCTAATGCTATGTTGGGCCGTCACACACATTCTTTATTCAGCATATACAAATTAACACCTTCCCTAAGTTCAATTAAGACCAATTACCGAGCAAAATAACGTTGCCTTACCCTCACCCGTAGCCTAAACTCTAAATACACTGGATATGATCAATGAGGTAACGGCATGGTCACTTTAGGGTAACAATTTTGTCATTTTCTCGTTTTTGTGTAGTGAAACTCCCCTAAAATATAAGACAAGTTTCGCAACGCTGGTTAGTCGGGGTTGTCAGTAACTCCCAACCCCAACACACCACCTCCAGAAATAACTAAGAGCGAGGAAATTTGGCAAAAGTCAACTAAGAGATAGTGAAGATATAGCTTTTCTCTAGAAGAGCTGCAGTTTCCTCAGCAAGTATATTGGGTGTAGTCCAGTATCGTCACAATATGTGTGTATATAAATAATGCCCAAGATTCCACGTTAACTCTAAAATAAGAAAAAATTAAAGAGGACTGCACACACCCATATCTCTCTATGCCAAGTGTGTGAGCTGACTAGGGCCCCCTCCACCTGTGCAGCTAAGATAAACTAGTGTGGGGTACTACGTGGGCGTCAGAACTAAGCCTATGCACTTCGACACGTGTTAAAGTAAAAACATACTACTCTAGTTTGAAGATGAGGCAGTACCGGTGTAAAAAAAGAGAAGTGGCACCAGAACCACTCCAGTGAAATTAATTAAGATCAGAGGGAGAATCCTTGGACAGAGGCAAGAATATAAACGCGCTAGTATCGTGACCATCCAGGTCAAAAGACAGTTGATATCAACATAACTATACACTTATACATAATATGAAATAGCATGTAAGTATAAACCTACGCGTAGCATAGATATCATTGTTGGAGTTCCCATTAACCGCGGGTGTGAGAGGATGTAATCACCAATTACAAAAGTGTCCTTAATTACCGCAACCTACACTTATCCTTTAAATTCCTACAAACGATATAATCCTTATATGATCCAAATGTACCAGATTACCCCCGAATGAGTTTAGACCCTGGACCTATTCCGAGGCCTTCAACGGATTTCGACTTGTCGGTGCATCTTCTTTGGAGTCTTCATATGCACACTGCACTAGGATAAAACCTCCCCTCTCGCTCTTTCACAGGTTTAGTTTCATCGTTGGGTTGTACTGGCAGGGACCCCATAGTTCTCATCTTCCCCCAATTGCATCTTTACTTAATACTGGAGTCATCGTTAGTGAAAGTCCTCCTCGTTAGCCAAATTACCTTTAACTTAGTTTAATCTATGTTCGATTGAGAAATACCTGCGGTTTTTTTTTTTGTTTCTTAAATTGAAATTGAGGCAAAGTAATTCTTTAATTTAAAAATGTTTCCTTTTTTTAAATTTTTCATATATTTATCGAAAATATTGCAAAACTTGTTTAATCATTTGATTCCACATTTTCTAATCAAGATTATAGAAATTCACACCATGATGCAACGCTTGATTCAAGAATAATTATGCCTACCTAACCAAGGTCAAGACTCACTTGTTATTCATATATTTGAAGATTGGTTGGCTTCCGAGTCTAGAATATGAATACGCCTCTTAGCTACGCGCTATCCGTGGGGTTGAAAGAACCCTGAGCGACTCAAATCGCTTGACGAGTATGAGTCATTCTAAAGATTAGGTTCCTCATCTACTATGCAAACCATCCCCGTGGTGTAGTGGTCAATGAAACTATCTACGAGCCCAGGGGTCCCGTGTCAGATTTCGGCTGGTACCTTGAGTATTTTTCCGAAAAGGGGAACTATCCCAACTTTCACCAGGGTTTGTTTGATTAAGTTTAAGTTAGATTTTAATTGTTTCCACTGGTCTCACACCCTAATACTCACCAGCATCATCACCATCATATCATCTCATCTCATCGTGACATTGAAAGATCCTCCAAGGAAAGGATGTACGATTAGTACACTCGGGCGTCCGCTGGGCAAACGGTACATTAGTACTGGATAATATTTCCATTACTGGGCTACGATTGATGTACTCCAGGCGCACATTATTGTTATTATTATTACCTGCTGTATAGACAATGTAGAGGAGGACCAGGGTTAGCGCCTCGTACCATTCGACCCTCTCATCGTGGATGATGCAGATCATCAGAGACACCGTCACCCCGTACGCCAAGCAGTCCCTTGTCAACGGCCACCAATCTAGTGGTACCACCTGCAGTCACACATATGTAGTTGTAATACACTATATTTATTTCCACTAGAGCAACCAAGTACTTTTATTAAGATGTATCTAGACGTTTTATGTGACTCCAAAGCCAAAAGGGCGGGTCTTGTAGTTTTGTTTGTCCCAAAGTCGGTCTGTCTTTCTCGAGGGCTGCAGTCAAAACGGTTTAATATATTTATTTTAATTAAACTATATGTTTTATATTGCTGGGAGATTTAGATTTTAGCACTCACATTAAATTGATGGTATTTTATTGAAAACTTATTTTAAAAAAAAAAATTGTAGCAATTTTACTCAATATACGAAGAGTGTTTCATATGATTAATAAAAAAATACCCGCCTCGGTGGCGTAGTTGGCTAACGCGCTTGTCGTGTTGAGCTCAACCGCTGAAGACGGGGAGATCGAGGTTCGAATCTCGGTCGGGTGAACTGAGGATAGTTTTCCCTAAATGGTTTTCCACTCTTCCTCCACGCAAATGCGGGTTCACTTCCTCTAATTCAACCTTCCCCATTCCTAATCCATTAGAGTAATTAGTACTTAAAAACGTATAACTCGAACGGGTAGTAAGACGTGGTACTAAAATAAGTATTAAAAAAAAAATGTTTTTCTGAGAAAAAAAAATAATGATAGTCTACAGATGTATGTTAAAATTTATGAAAATCCTCTCCCAAATTATAATAAACTGTATGAAAAAGTATGTACGACATAATATTTACGGTTACAAAATATATATTAAATACCACATGGGTCTTACGTGGTTCTCCACGATTAGGTCATGAAACACTAAAGAGACCACGTGTATCGGTGTGAGTATAGAGTTTTTATTTCAGACGTTATAATTTGAGAGATCCACACGCATTTTAGTGTGGCTTCCATATTATTTACTTGCATTCAAATGATTAATAAATTGTAATCATAGACTAGCTGTTTGAATCGTTATTTGCACGGGCAAGCGGGTAAGCAACATCAAAGCTACTAAATATTAGGACGTTCAACATCCAGTCAAACATTTTAAAAGTTCCTTCTTGTACATTCTTGAACTATGGCAATCCCAAGTAAATTAATAAAATCAATAAATTAAAATAAATTAAGCTTTGAAAAAGATCTTATCAAACACATAAACTGAGTGTACAAACGAACTCATTGTTTACCTAATCACAATAAAGTTTTTTTCCCCATTATTTTGGCAATTTAGAGTCTCCTAACTCACCTTGCGTACATTTTTTTGTACCACTAGTATTAGATTAAACACTTTCCAATGTTTCTGCTGCCTTGGATGATCTTTTGACTAATTTGATAAATTTTAATTTTCTTTCACACAAGGGTAGATTTTCTAATAACTTTGGAGGGATTTCAAGCTACTCTACCCCCTTCCCCCAATCCATTTCAATTCACACATACTAATTTTGAAATATTAAGACTTATTTACTTATCTGCTCTTGCTTTTACTTCCCTGAAAAATTTCAATTTTCACCATGCCCAAAATAACTACAATGTCAACCTCTTACATTACTCTTGTTTTTAATTTAGAAATTCTATTTATTCAGACATTATTCGGTTATCTGGTAAAGTATATTTACTCTCGTATCAAATTTAAATTTTGTTCACCACTGAGAAGTTTTTTCTATTAATTTAATAAACTGTAGGCACCTCATTTCTTACACCAATTTTGAGATTTCATATATTCACGATTTTTTGTTTTTATCTTAATTTATTAAATTTTTTAACACACTTAAGATTTTTCTATAGATTTTTTAAATTATTAGCCCAGCTTCATTATAAATCTTGATTTAAAAATTTTAAAAAATCCTTTATATTTTCTACCATATCAAAGGATGGTGTTTTCTATAAGCTTTGAAATCTATTCTCACTCCAGATTTATTTAATATTCCTTACATTTTAATTAATAATTTTTTATTTTTTTTATTTTAGGGTGTTTTCTTAACCAGTAATAAGGATTGTCGATTTCTGTGACACAAAGAGCTAATTAACGCGAACAAAGGAGGGCTTAATTGGCTAGGGGGGGTGGGGG